>VZTM01015179.1:82911-93568 GCA_013400555.1 Jacana jacana | reverse complement strand
ATTTCCTGTGTTCCAGTTTGTGCTGAAAATCAGGTTGATTTTTGATACCACGGCTCTGACCTCCCAAGTGTAAACTTCAACTGTCAGTTGAAAAATACTTCAAATGGATCAAGGTCATTCACCCACTTGATACATGTGCTTTCATAATAGAAGGTCTTCTTGCAAGTCTTGACATTAGTGATCATTTCAGAAGGACAGTTCCTTTGCATTTGAAATTATTCATAAGCGTTTCTATGGCTTTTTTCTTCATTGCTTCCTAATGAACCAGAGGACAAAACCATGGTATCACTCAGCAAAATAAAACTTGTATATTCTGAAACAAGTCACAGATGTGTCCCTAGAGATGTCTTAAAGCTCATTATGCCCCACATACTGAGAGAGGCTTTCAATATTCTAACACACAACACAGTAGTAGAAATTGCAGTGAGAGAATCATGATTGTTTAATTTGAAATAATCCTTTCATCTGAGGCCTGTGCTTTGCATAGATGTGCTGTATCATTTGAGCATTTTGTGTGATGTGGTAAACAGTGTTCTAATTGTTTTTGCAGATCAGTAGTTTAAAAAGCCAGGCACACCTCCTACGCAGGGTAGGAAACAGCTATTCTGATCAGAAGACGTTGAGCAGATAACTATACCAACTGGTAAGGCAAGTGGAATAGGAAATGGATCACAGAAGTCTTTAGTACTTCTCTGCATATCTTACTCTGAATATTAATACAGAGAGATATTCTAGTGCTTCTGGATAAACATACTAGGGTGTGCTGGCATAATTCAGCTCAGATTTTGCTGCTTAGTAGATATGAAATCTTTAAAGTTTTATTTCAAAAGTTAATTTTCTGCAATGTAAATGGAGATAATAAGCCCTCGCTTAATTATTCCTATAAACTTTAAATACTCATTTTAGCACTCACAAGAAGATCAGCTAGGGCCTTACATCTTGGGTTTTGGTTTGTGCTGTATCTGTTACTATAACTTTTCTGAAAACATTGACATCTAAAATATGGCACAGCATTCTTGCAGGAAAATGGGTTGTATGTGTTTTGAAAGCTAGTTATGACTGTGACTTGGAGTTCTCATCCCAGTTGCTGCTGCTTCCTGGCAGAGGCTCTGTGTTGTGCTATCAAAGTTTAGGAGTTATCACAATCATGTAGCAGCTCCACACTGTTGGACCTTACCTACTGGACTATTGTGCTCTGAATCTTCTCTTGGCATTGTAGTGACGGGATTCTTTCTTCATTTCTTCTTTTTCTTTTTTTTTTTCTTTTTTTTTCTTCTTCTTAATTTTATGAGAACTGTACTCAGATTGACCTGGAAATCAGTTACACACTCTTGTACTCTGCCCACTGAATGCTCCGTATTTACAACATACCTTTTCAGGGGTATATGATAGCCTGTAACGTACAGATTTGCTCATGTTACATAATATTAGAATATAACTTTCTACTTTGCACAAGAAATGCAAAAGTGGGAATCCCTTTAAGTGTATTTTCTCAGTTGTTGCAAGATCCTTCAGAACCCTTCTCCTTCGGTGTTTAACCCACTTGCTTTCACTCTGTCTCCCCTTGTGCTTAGACAGAACTCCACCTGCTAAGAAAGCAGGCTTTTCACTTTCTGTATCACGCCAATGATCTTTAGGGACTTAGTGCCTTCATTGTATATTGGTGACTTATTCAGCACCCTTTTGTACAGAGCCTTTCACAAACTGGTTGTCCATCTCAGCAGCTTGCTTGGCCTGCCCACTCTTGGATGAGGGCAGCAATGTTAAGAGTTAACACTTCACCTGGGCCTGCTTCCCACAGAGGCATCTTACAGTCCCCTTTCCCACAGACAAATGCTCCTCCTTAAAGCAATTACATGTCAACATTATAGTGGTGCCAAGAATTCATAAATTATATATAGGCTGCCTGTATCAGCATATTTTTCCTTTGTCAAGGAAACCTCATTAGGATAGAGGTGAACTAGTCTCCTGGGTGCCTTTCTGATGTTTTGGCATCTTGGTCATAACACACCTGCTTATAATCCTTGGTAATTGAGACTTCCAGCTCTGCGTATGGCCCCCTATCATGAAAGTGTTTTAGGTCAGTTTTCATTTTCCTGAGTAAATCTCCCTTGTTACACGTGGGAAAGCTGTACAGAAAGAAGCATTCATAGCTCCCGCTTCTCCTGAAGTTCATTCATCCATGAAATCTGTTTTTCACACATGAATATTACAGAAAAGGATTTACATGAGGTAGATGTGAATTAACCTGTAATGCTTTTGTGAGTCTCTATGTCTGTGTGAACCACTTATGTGCTGTTGCTGTAGAGCCTTCTTGCAGAAGTTTGGAGTCCAGAGCGTGTTTGTCTGCTCCTCCAGTGGGATTTGTAATTAAAGAGAAAAAACTACATTGTTTCTGTTGCCCATTCAATACATGTGAAGTTGTCAGTTGTTTCTCATGTAGAAATGCAATATAGAGATACTCTGTAAGATTTCTGATCTTCAATATGCATACCGTGATTAATACAGTCCTTGCAGCCTTTGGTTATAAATGTGGAAACGTGGGCTATTTCAAAGTGTACAACCCCTGCTCAGAAATCTCAGAACTGATTCAGGCAATGGGAAACATGTTTGAAGGAAGAACAGTATTTAAATCAGAGGGTCATGCAGCATTTTCTTAAAATCATATTTCAATAAGGAAATTGATGCTAATTAGTATTTAAATCTCTCATCTTGTCAGCTCTGTGTGGTGCCTTGTTTGAAGTTAAATGTTTTTTGACATAGGCTTCCTAATGAAAAATTGTTTTCCTTAGTTCCTTGATGTTGTTAAAGGGAAAGATTTTTTTTAAAAAAAAAAGTTTCTCTTTGGCAGTAGTAGTAAAGGAAGGAAATTGATTTGATATTCATAATAAATTCTATGGGGCTTTGCATATAAAGCATCAATAGCTCTGACCTATCTTCATCAAGAATAGAGAAAAAATGACTTATTTTTTGTATTATAGTAACACCTAGAGGCTCCTTTCAAAATTGGCTTTATCATATTTGACATTATACGTGTTAATTAGCATCTGTCTTCAAACAGTCACAAACAGGACAGGCAAAGGCTATAAGGAAAACCAGTATTTTGGTAAGCTGAAAGGATGTACCCAAGGTCATTCATAGATACAAAGCAGAGCTGGGGGGAAAATGCAGTATTACAGTGGCTAGGACCTGGCACAGCACCCTGATCCCCACCAGTGTGCTAGTGCCAGCAGAGCAGCATTTTGCAGGAGGGATTGGGGTACCAGATCTTATGAACTCAGCTGGACGCCTTAGATCACACTGTGGCCTAGTTTTGATAGTTTTGTGGAAGTGAATGGGGCATCAATTGAGGTGAGCTGAAGGAGAAAATGGTGACATAAAAGGCTTGATCCTATACTGAATGGCACTACTTTTGCACTCTGTACTCTTCATGCAGTGTAGTACAAAACCACACAAGCTCGCTTTAAATGCTGTGATAGTACAGCACGTTGTAACGTGCTCTTCATCTTGCACCTGGCAATTGCATAAACCAAAATATTCCAGGTGTAAGTGAAACAGAAATAAAGTCTGTGCTCTGAAATAATGGCGTGAGGCGTGTTTGTTGCAAAATAGATGTGTGCATGTAGATATCATAAGTTATAAATAAACCAAGATTATATAATATCATACACAAAAGCCATGTAAACGTACCCTCATTAAGGTCACAAAATTTAGCTTTCAGGAACTAGGAGTTGTTGATCTTCATGATCTCTGTTTAATAATCTTAAAATCATAGAGTCATTTAGGTTGGAAGAGACCATTGGGATCATTGAGTCCAATCATCAGCCCTACTCTACAAAGTTTTTCCCCTTCTTGTGCCTATATATTGTGATTACATTGCATACACTATGTTTTCCTGCCTCCAAGTTCTCAATACATTCAGGAAGGATTGTTCCCTTTTTTTCTTCCCCTTTCCTGTTCTTTCTATGTATACAGTCCCTGAGCCTGCTTTACTGCATGTTACCCAAATCCTGTTCAAACCAAACAATTTATATCCTGGTGTTTTATCACTACACATTCCAAACATTTAAATGTTAATAAACCTATCTACAATACTATTATGAAATGTTACTGCTATCATTATCCTCACTTAAAAATTAGTTTGTCAAGAGTTCTATCACAGAAAGCTTCAAAAATACTGGTTTATGGGTAGAAGAAAGTCTAGAACAGAGACCAATACTGTCAAAAATAGCAATTAAATTTATTTGCCTGGTCCTAGATGGCTGGGATCATGCTTCTTAGGGTACTGTTTGCTTTAGAATACAGCTCCTGCTTGGATCCACAGCTAAGAATTTTGGATCTACATCACTTCTGCAAATAAGAACCAGACTTTTCAGCTAAGAACTTAGCTAATGTGAAATGTAAATATTTCACCATCTGTGAAAGTTAAGGTTATGATTTGTCCAGTATTTTGACTTCTTACACAATGAATATGTAAATTCAGAATTATATTCACCATGGAAACATCCTCAGGACTTCACAATATCCATCTGTTTCTTGGAGTGGGTGGAACCCGAAGCCTATAACAAATGACACAAGAATTTTATGGATGTTAATAATCCCTATACATCTCCAAGGGGAGGTATATGACAGCCAACCTCATTTCACAGAGAGAGTAAACATATTAAAGGAAAACAGTATCTGCTTAATTTTACAGATATGTAATGCAGTTCACAGGCAAGGTGACACATCTTGTTTATTGTCTGCCTTATGTCATTGTCAGGAATGGGAACTGCAAGACTACCCACAAATGATGACTGAGTTAACAGAACACTCAATTGTAATGGAAAGTTATTTTTCTTCAGGTCAAGAGGGAGGATACAGAAGGATTGGTGGGTGTGGGATTGAGCTTTCAGTTGGAGGTTTTTTGGGTTTGTTTTTTTATGGTGTTTTGGTTTGATTTCTTTTTTCTTTCTTCTTGAAGCACAGTACAGAAGACAGTGGCTCCGTCATACAACCACAGGTGTTATTTAAACAGCCTGTATCCTAATTTAATTTTCTATAAAAACCTATTGTCTTTCATTTTAAGAAGAAATTAAATTTTGATAGTGCATAATGAAGGTCTTAAAGCTTTTTCTCTGAAACTAAATATAACAAAAACACCTTTTATTTTTTTTTAATATTCGTTTTCAAGTCACTCTAATGACTCTTGAGTATGTACAAGAAATCATAAACTGGGGTAGACTAAGCCTAATGACCAGATCTGACAAATAGAAATCAACACTAAAAGAGATCCTTCTCTGTACACGGCACAGAATGAACTAGAATGTGTGAAACATCTGAAGACTACTTCAAATGCTGTGTTTGTATTACGAGATTTCATTTCCAGTTGTTCTGCATAATAAGAAATTGCATGAAACTTTAAATTTCTAGATGAATTGATTTATTCTGTCTATATTATTAATGATGAATTGCAGTTGCAATGTTTGTTTATTTTAATGATGCGTCTCCATCAATAGACAGCTTCCAGCAAATATTTGAAAATAGCAATCAGATCTGTTTGTATTTTCCATGGATTAATTTGTATTGTATGATATCTGATTTTCTGCTCAGAAATTTCCCTCAAAATAGCAATTAGTATGATGTGAACTTTGTGTGGAATATCTTTTATTAAGAAACCACATAATTATTAAAGGAAAATATTTAATATCATAAAGAAATTATCAGCACTATTATTTGTTAACTTGACAATTTGGAAATTTTCAGTCCTCCCTTATGTTCTAAGGCAGCCCTAAATGTTGCATGATAGTGCTGGTGAGCAGTGAGGGTAGAGAAACCATCTTGTGGAACTGTCTGAAAAATCAACAGTATTAATTAAATTCTATAAATAATATATATATATAAAATATCCCAGATATTTTTCTCTCCTTGGATTAAGTTATGTTCCATTTGTGTGTTTTTTCCTTCTTTGCTTGCTGTGTGCTGTAAAAAATGTTAAAGCATTTGGGTAATTCTAATAATCTCCTTAAGTACTACTAATACTGTTGGTCAGCTGATCTGCAGTGGAGCTTTATTAGTCAAATGAGCCATTTCTCAAATTCTAGCAATAAGTGTAATATTTAGAGAGATAAATTGCGCCTTTCATATTGTGTAGGTGTTATACTTATTTCAATGTATGAGGAGCCTGGAAAAGGCACGAGCCTCCCTTCTAAAGAAAGTAAAGAAATTCTTTCCTGTGAGGGTGGTGAGACACTGGAACAAGTTGCTCAGGGAAGTTGTGGATGCCCCATTCCTGGAAGTGTTTAAGGCCAGGCTGGATGGGGCTTTGAGCAGCCTGGTCTAGTGGGAGTTGTCCCTGCCCATGGCAGGAGGGTTGGAATTCGATGATTCTATAGGAAGAAATTACTTTTCTGTCTCCAAGGCACAGCTCTGCCCAGAATGTGCTGGAGGGGGCGGTGTGTGCTCTTCTGTTGTCAGCTGTTTTTTCCTCTCATGTCCTGCATTTGTGTCTTACAGTTTGTGACTTCCACTGAGGTTGAGGGCAAGCTTTGACAAGGCTGTGCCTTTCTGTAACTAGAGCTAAAGGCTGGCTGTCCAGTTCTAAATGAACTCGTTTCATTATTAACATGGTCAATGTCAAAACACTTGCATAGTCAATGTTAACAAATTCTTTGATATAGCACTCACTTTTAGAGTCTCCCCAAAGTAACTAAGCATGGAATATCACTGATTGTATTTGCAAATACCACCAGCCCTGGCCACCTAGAGATCCCCATGAACACCCAGTGTCTGCAGGAAATACTATGGTTATTCAGGTCCCTGCTCTGCCCAATTCAAAAAGGTTGTTCCGTCAGACTGAATGCGTCACTGTTAGTCTGACCATTTAGATGGTGAGAGAACTTCCTCATGTCATAGGGCTAAATAGAAATGCTAAATAGAAATGTTAGTAATGTCAACCTTAAAAGAAAAGGGGTTCTGTTTATTTTTTCTGGTTTGTTTGTTTGTTTGTTTTTGGTTTTTTCTGTTATTTAGCAAAAGATCTGTCCCTTAAAGGTCAGGCACTCTCCTTGGTAGCATTTTGATCAGCAAACTTTTTGGTTACTGCAAGATCAATTTATCTAAGTACCATCAAAAATATGGCTAACTATCCATCTTGAACCTTTTCTTGTATCTGTCATATTGTCAACAACTTCTGAATTAGTGAGAAAATTATGGATCTGCCAGAGCAGTTTAATGATTTAAGAAGTGTAGCTGGGTAGGGGGGATTCTCTAATGGCAATAGGGCTGCAGCAGAGAAATGCTTCTTCTCAGATTTGTCTTCTGCAACATATAGTTACGCTGAAGGTCTGTGTGTATTGGCTTGCTGTACCTGTCTGACATCTATATGTAAATCAATGTTGTGTCCATAAGTAATTCCTTAATATTCCATTTGCCTACAAGTGTAAAAACTTTAAGAACGTGTTACGTTTTTCCTTGATAATGTTGGCAACGTGGATACAGGGCTTTCAATCTCTGATTAATCATGAGCGTAAGAAATTTTTTGCCAGAACACCATCAGAATTTACTTAATTGCATGTGGAGGATAAATCTGTATTCTAATGATAGCCCTCAAAGGCATCCATGGTAATTTAGGTCAGTGTCCTGTGTGGAATATGTGTATTAACTTTTAAGCTAAAAACTCACATAGACTTAAAGCTAATATTGTTAGGGACTGTGCATATAATCTAGCCTTTGTAGTCCATCAGTATGCTTTGCTGTGATGAAATCAAATAGCCGTATTTTTTTATATTCGTGAGCAAAACTAGTAAATTCTGTACCTTTTTTAATCAGTTCATTGTGGATTTAGATTCTATAAATAATTTCAGGAAGCTCTTTTCTCATGTCTGTATAATTCTAGTATTGGCAACGTGACCTGGTTCACCCCTTTCTGGAAAACAAGGCTAACAAAATGTATCTAGATATTGAAATGGATAGACAGATTTAGATATTACAAATATATATTATTACATAGTCAATACATTTAAATCTAGAGGTAATTTTTAAAAATACTATGAATATGAATGACTATCTGTAGAAATAGTATCATGCTTCAGTATTCCTGAACTTTAGCTTCCTGGGGGAAATGTTTTGCATTCT
This sequence comes from Jacana jacana, assembly GCA_013400555.1. Taxonomy (NCBI): domain Eukaryota; kingdom Metazoa; phylum Chordata; class Aves; order Charadriiformes; family Jacanidae; genus Jacana; species Jacana jacana. The sequence goes on along the minus strand of VZTM01015179.1, from coordinate 85,453 downwards.
GAAACACAGAACACTTGCTCGTATCATTAATATTCTTGCTATTGAATTCGATAAAGGAAAAACTAGAACTAAATTTATTTGAAGCAAATATATAGAATTAAGAAAAAAAAAGTAAAAAAGTTTGAGCCACTCCAGCCCAAGATAGGAAAGAATTTTATACCTGTCAAGCTAATCAGTAATGAACTGGAGGACTGGCCAATTCACTTCAGTCCCCAACACTTCACCCCTAGCCTGAATATATTACATCTTGAATTATATTTTTAACAGCTAGAGACATATTTTTCTGAATTGGAATATTGTATCTTTGCACTGTGTTTCATACTTTATTCATACCTTATTGCCTTTCCTCAAAACGGAAAGGTGTGGAGTCATGAAAGGTTGAACTATTTTTTTTCCCTTTGAAAAATGGTCATTGTGCCTTTCACCTACTTTATGGCCAGTGCTGTTTACATTTATATTTAGTAAGCCTGATACATAGCAAAATAGGTTCAATTGCTCTTCAACTTGAAAGCTGAATGAACTTGTGAAAATATTGTATCTGAGTATTCAGTTGGGAGAGAGAGGTCTTGATACAGGGTTTAAACTTCAGGTTTTCCTAAAGTCCATTTTAAAAATGGGTGTTTATTTTCTTCTGGGGATGGTTTTTTGATGGTTTGAGATCTTTTCAGCCAGTTTTTATGGCAACCGTGTGGAGTTCAATCTGTCAGATAAACAAGCAGAGGAGTTTAAAGGAAAAGCCTTTAGTTTTCTTTTCAGACTTCAGGATGATTTCTCTTTAACCCTCTCAGGTTAAAGGGGCTAAAAATATTCAGGGAGTGGATGGCCTGGAACTCGAAGGAAGAGAAAAGCGATGCCTCTTAGTTTCTTTTTGGGTTTTTTTTCAGTTGTTGGTTTGCTTCTTTTTCTTTTTGTGTTGGTTAGTTTCTTTTGGTTTTTGTTTTTGGTCAGGGAAACACTCCTCTGTGGGCTGGAGGGAAGGAAGCTCAGGTGGAGAGAGAGAGAGCACTTGGCAGGAGCCAAGCAAATATAGACTCCTCCTTTTATTCTCCTTTATGTCCACTGACATAAGGCTTTGATTTGGAAGAATAAATCTGAAGGTGCCTTTACCTATGCATTTACAGGTTGCAGCTCAGAAGAATGAGCAGCACAGATTAATATTCATTGGGTAGATCGATGAGGGAGATCCAAAGGCTCTGAAGCTTCAGTTGAAATTCCTGGAAGACTGAAAAGAGTCTGAATTTCATGTGTCTGAAAGCAGCTAGGGTAGTTCATGAATAATTTTGCATCAAATGATTTTTGGGAAAGCACAGTCCTTAGGCCCAAAAACTTTAAATCTTGATTAGATTCAGGCCTCGTGGGTTGGTCTCGAAATAAATTTATTATTCAGAGAAAGAATTTTCTGTCTCTTGAAAAATGGAAGTCAGCATTTGTTGAAGAATCCCTTTAATTATATTTCTAGTCTACTTTTAAAAAAATAACATTGAAGATTATGCTGAATGATTGTCTCTAAATTAAAATGTGATTTAGTTAATTGGCTGCTGAAGGTGATCAGGCTCTTGTGTAGTTGCAGGATGGCTCTTCCAGTGATAAGATGGGAAGCAGGGTATATCCTCTATGCAGAGCTATCAGGACGTGCCTATTGCTGCTGACAAGAATTGCTGCACTTTCCATTATACTTGTTTTCCTCCTTGTCTGTATTCCAGACAAGTACTGAATATTTGTATGCGTTTTCATGCACAGCTCTGTCAGCATATTTTGTCACTATGTGAGCCCCCCCTATTTCTTCACAATAGCTGCTAAACATCAAGCAGCTCAATGGGGGTTTTTTTCAATGAAGGTTAGATGACAGTGATTTGTCTGAAGACACCAAATCAGTTCTCAGCTTTGGCCAGAAATGGATTTTTAAATGTGCTCATGGTGATAGACTGGCAGAGTAAGCTGTACAGATGAGGCATGGATGATATTAAAGCAATAAGTTGGTATTACTATTCTTGTTACTGGGCTTCATATCAAGTTGCAAAACAAGCTATGATTAAAAGTAATTCAAGAAATCTTTCATTGAACAGAATTAAAAGGCTGAGAAGTTCTAATCAAATTTACTTGCATGATTTTAAATACTTTAGAATAACTTCACAATAACTTATTTAAGAAAAGATAGGTCCTTTGTGAAAAATGTTATTAGTGGATTCCTTGAAGCAAGTGCTGGAAAATGGCTTTTCCATTACTTCAGAGGCAGCATTAAAGTATTATGAAATTCAGAGCTTCTGGTTTTATCACCGACATTTTTATACCAGTATTTAAGCATTTCCCTTATAGACCTTATATCTAACAGCCAGCATTTTAGGAGAACTTATATACTTGGAGATGGATCATGAAGCAATCATTAAATAGGAAGCTATAAATACATCAAACTTTAAGTGTTGCGGACGCTCCTATATCATTAACTGATACTACAAAACATAGTTGGCTTTAAGTAAAAAATCTAGTATTTATATAGAACTAGCTTTCATAAGAAAAAGTTGACCTGAAGCCAGATCTTGGA
>VZTM01015179.1:45219-67945 GCA_013400555.1 Jacana jacana | reverse complement strand
TTTTCCATTTCAATAATCTTCCTCTCTTTCCCTTCCAACCTAATGCACACTCATCTTTTTTTTGTTTGTTTGTTTTTAAACCTGGTGGTTCTCTATGGCCTCTACTGTCCTTTGATAGAGATTGTGTCTACAAGTCTGCATGCTGATTTGGACTGGGGGGCCATGACAGTATTGTACAACCACGTTGTGGCTGAGCAGACCATCACCTCTTGGGGAAATGTGAATACTTGTTTAGTTTAAGTGTTGTATTCTCAGAGGGTCCTAGGAGTGCAAAGGAACATGAAACTGTATAGGAGGAGAGGGAGAAGCAATGTCTGTGGGAAAGGCAAGGAGGAGAGGTGTGCTAGGAAAAGGGAAAATGTACAGAAAGAGTCAAAAAAAATCATTCCTTTTTTGTAAAGGTAGTGGGAATTTTAAAAAAAAAAAAAAAACAAAAAAAAAACAGAACAAACCTAAACTGTTCCATGAAAATTAAAGACAAATATTTATCCATCTGGGGTGATAAAGGGGAATTTTTTTCCTCTAAGATTGCTTCAGCTTCCCTGTGCTGCTCTGGAGTCTGTGTATCTCTGATGTAGCCAAGGGGGAACTGTGGCTCACTGAGGTACATAAGAATTTCAGCCTGTTGCTAAGCAGGTAGGTCCACCTTCTGTCCTAGTACAACTTAAATGCTGAATCTCTAAACTGCCAAAATCTGTATCTAGGCAGCATGTCTATAGGGAAATATTTTTTTTAATTTCTAGTAGGTTTTTGTAATAAATTTCATCAAGCTTTTAATTTTCTATTTTGAGTTGGTTATGATAGGATACTGTGGGATGGCTGAGACACTGTTACAATAATACGTTGTCTTAACTTTACTGACATATTGCTTCTTCCAAGGTGAAACACGAGATTTCTTTTTTCAGTAAGTTTACAAAGGCGAAAGCAACTATGGCTCCTGCCGTTCTTCAAAGGCCTTACAGTAGCATGGCAGGAGCCAGCTTGTACTGCAAACCAAACCATGTGCTTTCAATTTCCCGATGAGTTAGCGACTTGTCATCTTACTTATGCTGTGTGGATAGGCTTGAAATACAAAACTCTATACAATATCCCTTACCTACTGGTTAAATAACTTTGTTTATGAGCAATGTAAGATAATGGTAAGTTGTACTGTGTACAGAACTGAGCTATAAACATTTGCTGTCTGCTATAGCAGGGGCTCAATTTGTAATCTTTGATTCAAGCCATTGCTCATTCTTTTTATGTTCTTCCCTCTCAGTTGGCTGACTCCCAACAGAGTTTGTTCTTTAGGCAAGCGCTGGGACCAATAACCATTAACTTTTTTAAAGTGCCTTTTTAGCATGTCGTGAGTTTAGATGTCTTCCTTCTTTTCACCATTAACCTTTCTGATGGGACAGTGTGCTGTGTTTTACTTACCTCAGCATGTCACGTGCATTTTCACCCCTTGCCCATTTGCAGGCACTGTACTTCATGGCAAGAAGGATGGGGGGACGTGGTGAGGAAAGGACAAAGGCAGTGCATGCCATACCTTTTCCCTAGGCACACGAGCAGCTGGTGCGACCCTACTTGAAAAAAATAGCCCATTTAAAGAAGTATCCTTGTTCAGGTACAGAAGTAGTGCTTCTAACAGCATCACTGGTGCTTGCTACAAGGCCTTAATTGTCAACTCTGATAAGGCACAGCAACCAAAGCCCTCAAAACAAAAGCTGTTCATCTAAGGCCAACATCAGTGAAAGACTCGGTTATTCTTGCTTTACTGAGCATGAAATGGAATTGAAAGGCAATATTAAATGGGTTATTAAACTTAAGGCATGGTGTCTTGTGATCTTCTCTTGCAATTGCCCTTACCACATGCATATGTAATGTGTGGAATATTCTCTATAGGCCTAGTCATTTGTATGGCCTTTAAGTTCCAGGAAATGTTAGCATTGCAATTATTCAATCATCATTTTATGATAAACTAAAAATATGGTTCCTTTGAAAATTAAATGTCGGTTCTCTATTTGCTTTCATCCTCTCTATATGCAGGCAGGTATCTATCACAAAGAGTGATTAGAAAGTGAAAGAATATACTTATTTCTAGCACAATTTCCCTTCCTCTCAGAAATTCTTAGAGTGAAGAAGATGTAATTTTGTTTTCTCTTCAACAGAAACACAAGTCTCAAGTTTTTTGGTTTATTTAACATAGCATTATGACCTCCTTCATGTCCCATTGAAGTGGTTCTAGGATAATTTATGTTTCCTGAAAACAATCCAGGCATTTAAAAATGAATGCCATTGTGTAGTAGCATTTTGATCAGAACCCTCTCTCAGATGAGCACTCTAGTTGTTTCCATGTATTCTAGCTGGCTTGAGGGCAAGCCCAAGGGAATTGCATGAAAGTGCGTTTCTAGCACTGTATTCGGTGTTTGTTCAGCTTGCCTAGAAACCAGAAAGGACTGGAACATTAAACAAAAGGAATTGACAAATTCAGAAAACACAAGGCATTTGCCAGTTAAACCCAACAGCTACTAAAGGTGCCTGTTAATATAGCATTTCCACTGTTTGCTCAAAAACTACAACCAAACTGGACTAGAAAGCTCCCTTGTAGCTCTTCATCATTTGCCCAGCAAGTAACTCTTCATCATTTGCCTGGTAACAAAAGTATTTTCTAGATATCAACTATCTTTGTAACTAATTGAAATACTTAGGAAGACTAGCTAATTATCATTAGGCAGGACCATTCAATATCACTTCAGTAGCATGAAATAGAAGTTGGAGGAACTAGCACTATGCCTAACAGGCAATTAAGCAGAAGATAGAGCATCAAAGAACACTTAAAGGCAACTTACAGAAATTTATTTTCAGGTGAATCAGAAGAAAAGTGAGGCTAAAATTGCTTCAGCACAAGGGTTTGAGTTGCTGGGAATAATACGGGTGCTGTAGCGTTACCCTTAAAGATGCTATGAAGTTAGGATTCCATCTTACTCTGAACTAAAAATATTATTTTCCCATAGTCAAGGACCTACCAAATTTTGGTGTGTTTTATGCCTGGGATTTTGGCTTATCCTAATGGTCTTTCACAAGAACTATAGAATATACCTTTGATTGTGGGGCCATCTCAACCATTAACTAAATCCTGGATGCACTTTTCGTAAATCACTCTTTGGTCATGATATTTTATGGCTATACAAGGGAAAAAACAAGGATTCATACCAATGATTCTGTAAATTTTCTTTTTAGTTATAGGAATGAAATTGCAGGTTGTATTTTTTGTTCTCACCAGACATTTCTTTCCCCTGCCATTAAATCTTCCATTGTTCTTCAGCACAACCCCTGGAGTCCAGGGAAATGTACTGAAGTGGTTTTTATTTCGAATAGTAACAATACTGAGCCTATTTTCTGTGTTAAGGAAATAAGTAAATCTATCCTTCCTGCACGGCTCAATCAATTTCCTTTTGAAAAGGAAAAGGTATGCTTCTTTTACCTTCAGACAATATGTCAGTACTTCTACTGTGGTATGTAAGCAATGGATTTAGAGGAATTTTTTTATATATTTTTTTCAAACTGGGTTGTTTGTTCTGACAGTCACGTTTGAGGTATGCGTACTTCAGTTACTCCGTCAAGAACTGTTTTTAGCACTGCAGTGTGTACTTCTGCCTACCTGAGGTTGGTGGTTCTCACTCCTCCTCTCTTACGTAGTAGTGGCTGAAGGACCTGCCATATCAATTTGCACTGTTTTGGCAGTGCTCAGTGCATCTGGCGATACTTGATGCATGTTCTTCTTACAGTCAACATAGATGGTTTGGAGAGCTTTCCATCATGATGCTGGTAGTCTCTGCGTGAGCTGTGTGCCTCTCCCATTTAGCTTGCTGAGGTCCAATGAAAAAGCAGTAGTGCAATGCACCAAGATTTTGGAGTACTTTGGGATTTTGTACAATAATCTTGTGCAGTCCTTTTAAGACATGAAATCTCAGAGGTTCACTCTAAAGCTGTCAGGAAAACAAAGTTTGTAGTTTATGGGGGAAAAACAGCGTGGGCCTAAAATTTACATTAGGTCAATTTGGGTTTGAATGTTTCAATTTGTTTTACTCTTTAGCATATCCATAAAACATCCTTCCCCCTACGCAACCCAGGGAAACCTATGAGGAAGACAGGCACATCTTCCTTAAACTGCATTCCGTTCAAGAAACCCAGAACATGAAAACCTGAACAAACAAAAATCCAAACAAACAAAATTAAAACCCCACAAAAAAAAACCCCAAATCTATGAAGACCAACTTTTTAAAATTTCAGTTTTAAAAGATAAAGGTGTTCTTCCCTGAAAAATCTTCATGCCAGTTCTTAATGTGAATTGCAACTCTCTGACACTGGCCAGGGCAAGGCCACAAGGAGGTAAAAGTACTGTTTACACCACATGCAGAAACTTTATGGTGAGATCTAAGAACTAAGCATCGGCTTTTATTTTATTTTTAGCTCCTACACCTTATACTTTATTAATCTGGGTTTTCTTTTATATTTTACAAAGCATATCTATCAATCACACTCATAAAGGATGAATAATCAAAATGCACACCATTTTAAGATAACTTCAGTCTGTTGTTTGAAACCTCCACTGGGGACAGAAGTAAAAATACAAGTTCGTGTTGGTTTTCATGTCTAGGACAGTATTCCAAAGAGTATGGGAGAGTATGGAAGAGAATATAAAACAGCCTATGGCTGTCAATCCATCCTACCCCTCACTGGGTTCCCTTGGTAGAACAGTAAGTCTGTAACCTGTTAACGTATTCAGAGGCATTTTAAGCTCAGCAGCTTTAAAAAGATTGGAAATATTTTGTTTCTTCCCCCCCCCCCATTTTTTTAAGATACTTCTAAATTTTGCTAGTGTCTGCTCTTAAATGCAACAGGGATTCTTTTTAATGCTGGGTTGAGGCCTTAGGCTCTAATCCATATCTCCAGGTGACCTGCATTTAAGGCTTGTCAGAATAATTGTATCTTGCTGTGGATGGGCATAAGCATTCTTCATCTTTTTGTAGTTTCTTCCCTTTAAACTACCTGACCTGAGCTGAGTACACTTTACAATGGTGGTGAGGAGCATAAAGTAAGATTAGCTATGCATGTCCTACTGTCAACCTGAGATCTCCATCATTGACTTCTGTCAACCTCCTTGGCAGGAAAACAACCTATTCTGCCTGTGCTTTGCTTTATGAAAACAATGTGTGCTCATTAAAATAAGGAAGAAGAAACATAACAAAACTCTCCATTGCATAGTCATTTACATCAAGCTGTCCTAGAAGCCAAATCCCACACGTTTATTAAGATGTGTGTCCATGTTGTCGTGATCACCATTGCCTTGAACTGCAGAGAACAGACAAGGAGTAATTGAGTGTGGATTTTTCCTCCTTATGTATTATACTTGAGTTTAGTCTTGGTCTGGCTCCTAAATAGAATAATCAATGCCATTATCTCATCCTCCCTTATCTAAATCACATCAGGAGATCAATAGCTACAACAAAGACGGCCAGTGCTTTCTTTCCATTGGGACTCATTACTTCGCTGCCCAAGATGGGGATATAGATATTCTCAGGAAGGTTATCTGGTGTTCCCTGGTAGTTAACAACAACTGTCAGTTATTAATGGTGCTCTGCAGCCTCACCTTTACAGTGATGTGACTGATAACAGGACACGTTTATAACAAAATGAATCTCTGCCCCCTTTTTTCCTCATCCTCGTGATTCTTGTTTGCTCTGTAGCTTTTTCTCTCCCCTCCTGTCTGCTGTGGCAATCTTAGGCAGCATGTCTGAGCATATCAAATCTTGGGGACCTTCTCATTGAGATTCCTTGCAAGTACAGGTTTGCTTTTATACAGGCTAACATCTGCTTCAGTATTACAAAGCCTAATTAAAATAAATTCAAATCCTAAATTAGTCTGTTCAGTAACACTTATTACAAAAGACACTGGGTGTATAATGTGGTTAAGCTGAAGCAAAAGTTGTATTTTGATTGGGTTTGCTGGCCAGTTAGGAGCAATTTCCCCAAAGAACTTTACATTTGCAATGCAGTATTTTCCACTAGACTAATAACAAAGTACACCACGATGTTCTCCTCATGTTTATATTTATACATATCAATTAAATGTAAAAGTGATGCTCAAAAAAGAAAGAAAAATACACTTCTGTCAGTTTGGACTGCGCTCCCAGTTTTCCTTGTCAAAAAGAGGCATCCAGTTTGCAAATCTCAGGTGAAAGGTATGACAGGCAATTCACACATCAGGTCATCAAATCCTCAAAGGGGTAGTTAGCCAGGAATTTAATGGCTTTGCTTTCTGCAGTGGCACAGCCTCAGTGTAAGCACAGTTCACACCCCACCCTCACCATAATCCTGCTTGGGGGACTGGGTGTGGAATCTGGGTAACCCCAAATTCCTGTGGTGTGCTGAGCAAAGAGAAGCAAGGCAACAGTACCTAAAGTCCCTTTTGTATATGTCAGAAGTGTTTACAGCAGTTAGAAATACATGGATGACTAGGATTGTATTTATTCCTTATTACATGCTCCAAAGAAGCAGAACAGGGTGCTCAAGCAACAACATTGTAATTTTTTTTATGGCCTACAAGGCTGAAAATGGATGAAAATGAGGGGAGAGAGCAGTTTTGAAGCCATGGCCTCCGGACACACTAAGTCTAAGGAGCCAAAACATAAAGCAGCCACATGTCATCTTTTTTCTAATACAACATCAAGATTTGCTTGTTGAATCTTACGGGCCTGACCTTATGCCAAGTGAAAATAATGGGACTTTAGTACTTGGATTTGGGTAGGAACTAGAGTTACTTTTCTGTGCGTGAAAACTAAGGGATTTCTGACGTGTGGAGGATAAAAGAACATGTGATGTTTCAGGCCTTCATACTCTCAGTTAATACCACCATAATGTGAAATAAGTAGCCCTAAAAAGACTAATCTTAATAAGGAACTTGAATTACTCATATTTCCAGTCATTTGTGATGCTTTTTAGGAAAGGTTATTACAGTGGGGAGTTTTGTGTGTCTGTGTTAATAATTGGTTTTGGGCTTCTTGTTGACTACTTTTATCTGCCATTGTTCCTCATTTTCTATTAAATAGATTAAGAAGAACCAAAATTATTTACTTTTCGTTTGGTTGCTTCTTAATGGACCTAGAGGAATGTGGAGTGTGGTATTACTTTCCTTTGCACAGCATTTCAAGTGAAAGACATTGTGTCCTCAATCATTCCTTCTTTTATCTCTGTGTGCATTTTAGGTGCTTTTTTTTTTTTGGACATTTTTTTCTTTAATGATTTTGAGGCCTGTTTTAATAACTTGGCATCTGTCCTGCTACTCACAGACTTTGTGCGTCTTCCAGTGGATGAGAAAGGAGTTAGTTGGAAAGAGCCTGCATTTGTTTGTGTATGAAAGAGAAAACACCCTTATGTATACTGTTTGCTTTTATAGTTTTTATTCAGGGCTAAAATATAACTTGAAGATAGATTATTATTTTTTTCCAGTAACTCTCCCTTGGCTACTTCATTTTTCTTACATGAAACAGCGAAGTTGTGCAGGAGCTAATAAAAGACAGGTCTGTAAAAGGGGAAAATACATTACAGACAACTCAGCACCAATACTTATGTTTTCTTTTACTCTGTCAGTCCCCAGATTATAATATATAGATTGAGTATTTCCAAGGGCACCACAGGGAAACTTGTGGGAAAATCAAAATGGACTATGGTCAGATATAATCAAAACAAAAACTTTGAAGCTTGGTTATATTTCAAAACCAAAGTAAGATAATCTCAGCAAAACACTTTAAAGGAGCATAATGAATGAAAGAGATGAGCAGTCGAAGGGCTTAAAGCTGTCTTACATTAGAAAAACACAAACAAAATTGAGTTGTTTGTGTCTGTATTTCTTGAGAAATCTGTATAAAGTTCCTTTTTCTCTGATACAAGTAATTTTATTCATTCCATAAAAATAAACTATCTAGTTTGCTGCCTAAAATAAGTCTAGGAGAAAACATGAACTGGTAGTTAAATTCTGGGTTGGCCGATACAAACTTCTTCCCTCTTTGTTCCCTGGGTAATATTGTATATGTATTGATGATGAAAGACTTACAGCTATTAGAGTACACCATTCTTTTCTTTATCCAGCTGTTTCTGAGCCTTTCTCCACTAGTTTAGGGGCTTTCTATGTGCTGTTAGACATCTGCCGTTGTCTGTGCATTACAATTGCTGTTATTGTTCACAACCAAGAAGAGATTAAAGCAAACTATTTATGTCTTTAAATCAAAGTGTGATCATCAGCTAACACAAACATACATCTTTGCCATGAAAAACAGGGAAGCTATGTTAATGCACACCTTCACCTTTGCCGGGCTGAAAAGCAAGTGGTGCTGGAGTATGGATTCAGTCCCACAGGAGCTCCTAAAACAGTGGTAGTTTAGTCATACAATTCACAGCTAACACTTGGCTACAATTTAGCGAAAAGATGAGAAGGGAGGAGTGAGGCAGAAAGACAGGCACACGACACGAGAATGCTGATGAGACGTTTCACTAAGATGATTAATGCCCATTTACAAAATTGGGCTATTTACAAAATTGAGCATGTAACTTAAAGACTGCTTGGGTTAAAAGCAAATGTCCCTGCCCGCTGACACTGCTTTTATCCTGCGCCGTACCCTCTGTCCCATTGTGCCATAATTACTGCTGAGCCTTGTGCAATGGCCTGTCTCAGGTGGCATTAGTCCAGGCCCTGCTCCCTGCAACTGCTCCTGTCTCTCCTGGTGTGTTGTGCCAGGCTGCAGGAGTGAGGGGACAAGGGAGCACTTAAATGGAAGGCAAGAGGTTTCCATTTATGGCTGTTACTCCACTCTGAAGAGCCATTATAAGGGCGTTTCAGAGCACAACAGGAAAAAACTACCATAACTAGAAGTAATGGAATAAGATTGAGCAAAGGCAAATGGAGGCCATTTCCTGACAGTGAGACCTGTTAGACTGTGGAATAGATAAGCCTCCCAAGGGAAGTGGTAGAAGTCCAAGCACTTGAGTCATTTAAAACTACAGTGGACAAAGAGCTCAGGAGTATGTAATAGGGAATAATCTACCAGTGGCTACAGAATGAAAGACTGACATAATATGTCCTTCCACCTCCAATTTCTGGAATACACACAGACCTATTGAAGCTTTCCAGCCTGTAGTTTCCTTCTAAACATTTTTTTAGAAAGTCTAGTTTGTAGAGGTGTAGCTGCAGGTGTCTCTTGAAGGAACTACTACTTGTTTTATGATGCTGTTCCGGAACAGTTTTTGTAGAAACCCTTTCTCCTCTGCAGGTGCCAAGCTTCAGGCTTTTACAGTTGAGTGAAGTCCAGTTCAGGGAACAGTTTCCCTTTCAGAGACACCATTTTCCCTCCACCTTTGTTTTTCATCACATCCTGTATCCAAATATGCATATTATTACTAATATTAGTTTCAGTCTCTGGGCTGCCTTGTACCTTGTTTAACCATTTATCTAACTAACCTAAAAGATAGAAATAAGGTTTCATCTCAGTGTTAGCGATCTCCATCACCTTACAGCCACAGGTTGGCATGATGGAGTGGGCCTTGCAGGAAAAGAAATCCACGGTCCTACAGTTAAACTTAGAAAAGGCTCCTTATACATGAGGGATAGTAAGAATGTGAGGCACAAAGAAAGTATGTACAAGAAGCACATCAGAGTCTAGAATTACTAAAAGAAGAGATGGTGAATGACGTGGTGCTAGAGGAGCAGCAGTAGAGTTCTCCAGTGTACTTTAGCATGAATATGATGCAGAGGGATAGTGATGTGAGCAAGGCAGTACCCTAGAGCAATAGACCTGAGACACCAAGTTTTTTATAACTTGAGTGCAAATTTAAAGGCGTTGAAGAGGAGTCACCAGGGAAGGCAGACATGTCAAATACTTCTGGGTTTGGAAATTCCACTGCATCCAGTAGGCAATATTGGTTTTATGATATGTTGAGTTAAAAGTTGTATCTAACCTGTAGCTTTGTCCTCTGTTCATTGTGGCATGTGTAATGTAACCTTAGGTTAAACCACAGACCGCAAAATTCATGAGTGGGTTGTACAATGTATCTGTGACTCCATCCTCAGGCTATACCCCATGGCGGGTATTGGCAGAACAATACTACCAGCATAAGAATTGGCTTAATCTAATCTCTTCTGTTGTTCGTGCTAGAAAATGAAGATGAGACTAGGTATTGAAATGGCTTATGTTCAAGAAGCCCTAAGGTGTGGGCTGATATACTAAGAAATCTTTAGCACCCTGTAATGATATGCTGCCTTCAAGATGTTGGTTCCTTTGTTTCTGTGACTTGTATGTCTCTTATCATTGCAAGATTCATTTTTAACGAATCTGGTCTGAACGTTGTATTCTTTGCTCTGTATTTTTTACCTTCTTACCCTGTTGGTTTGTTGGGGTTTTTTTAACATTTGTATGAATTGTATTTGCCCTTTCTGTCTAACTGTACATGTTTTGTATCTCAAGATTCTCTAACTAAAAGCCTTAGCCAAGAACTGAAACAAGCACAGTAACCCGCTCTGAAGTTAATAACACATTTAAGTCTTTTTTTATGTGTTGGGCTTTGAAATGTGTGGGTCTTTGTCTTGTGCCAGGATGTTGAACAGATATTTTTAACTAGCTGTGATGGCTAATTCCAAAATTTTTACCTCAAATCAAGATGTTAATTTGGTCAGTACTTATACATTTCCATTTCACTGATCCAGGTGGTCAAGATATCAAAGATAATGTACTTTAGTGCAACTTGACATCTCAAAAGAAATGACAAAATATTTTATTGGTCTTTTTCTAGTTCAAAACCTCTGTTTTTCTTGATGTGTTATCTCCTATTAACAGTGGCATCTTAAAACAATTTAATGTGTTTTCTGTTGTCTATACTAAGTGGACAGATCTTCCATTCCTTGCTACTCTGTTTTTGCAGAGCAAATTCATCAACTTTCTGCCTCAGAATTTATTTGTATAGGTTGATAATAAAACTAAAGAATCAAAGTTGTACCAGAATAGCTGTTACTTCATTTATGTGTCATATTTATAATGCTCTTCTATATTTGAAATAATAAAGAAATGCTGAAGAGCAAAATTTCAGTGGCTATACTGGTATTTATCCACGGAATGAGCACCTTTATTGTATCATTTAGGTGAAAGATAGGTATATTAAAAAGCATGTTTTATATAAACTCTCTATCCTACCATGTATACTATATACAATCTAGTAGAAAGCTATGCTGAAACTTGTAAATGGATGAATGCAGCAGATATAACAATAGTATATTCATATATATTTCTATATTATTTCTTGTAAAGCATATTCTAAAATGGAAAAATAAGAGCATGTGAATGGAATACTGATTCCACTCGTAATAACGGCATCTGATCTACAGAGATGGCTAGTAGCTTCAAATCACTCTCAGCTCCTGCCTTCTAGGCAGCAATCTTTTAATACAGGATTTACCATAAAGATCAGAAAAGCATCTGGCAACTAGCAACTTGTTATATAAAAGACCTTTAAATGTCTTCTGCTATCTAGCTGTGATGTGGTGTGATTTACTTAAAAATGTAGCTAATGAATGCACAAAATTATTCAAGGCCCAGATCTCCAATTAGCTGGTAAAATCCAGTTATGACTTCAATTGTTTTAAGGTTTCTGTGGGGATAAGAGTCTGTGAAGAGCTGAAAGCAGGGGGGATGGGAACGCCTCTGTTCAGTTTCCTAACTGTGGCAGGAATGTTCCGCTGGATGCATTTGCCACTGCCGTTAGTAAGTGGGAAGCCACATGGCAAATATAAATGAAGGGTAAGATATGGCAAACTGCAGCAAAAAATAGGCTGAAGTACATGTTGGACATTTAAAGCAGGGAAATAACTGAGATTATGATTTTCTCTATTACTCAGAACACCAGTGCAGGGTGTACAGTCCATACAAATCCATGCACACTCTACACTGCTTGTGTCAATGATGTGTCTGCACTGCAGTTACTATTGAGAGAATTAGATTGGGAAGATTTTTGAAGGTGGATTTGCACGGGACTTTTTTTCAAAGTAGAAAGCTGTGAGAAAATGCTATCAGCAGGATTTTTATTTCTATTTCTTTTGTAAAGTGCAAACTTGTTCTTCATCCATACTCCCTCTTTTTGCCTGCCCTCCCCCATGATTCCTGGATTTTTCTCTGTATTAGCAAGTATCTAATTCAGCTTTCGTATCTGTTTCAGCTATCTCTCTGTTATAGATACTATAGCTATATTTCAAACAGCTATCCTGCTGAAATATCCTGTCTGAAAACTCAAACCAACAGCTTAGAGAGTCAGTTTGGATGGATGGATAGATAAACGGTTATCCAGAATAGCTCTTAGAGCTGTCTATTTTAGCAAACTATTTAAGCTGTCAGCCTCTGTGTGTTTATAGCTTACTTATCACACTAGTATCTGAACACCTATCAATTTAGCATTAGAAATCCAGTCCAAGTCTCAATTCAATCATGGAGACTAACTGGCTGTTCCCCACTTGCCTTAGATGAGCAGAATAAAAGATGTGATATCCAGCCATGCTTTACCTTTTTTCCTTCCTGGTCTATTATCTGAAAGCTTGATCCAGAGCTTCCTAAACGTTCAAGAGAGGCTCTTTTGGCAATTCCTTCTTAAAAGGTAGCTTGTACTTGTTCACAGCTCTTCTCTGAAAAAGGTTTACCTCTTTCTGAAAAGGAATATTTTCATTTAAAAAGTCTTGCAAATTTTCCATATTAACACTTTAATTTTTTTCCCAAACTTTTCCTTAATTTTTAACATTTTACCGTATTCCACATTGTCTTTTATCCAGGAAGTCGGTTTTGTTTCTTCTATAGCTAGTTGAGCAATCAGCAAAAGAGAGAAAGTGAAGATCTACTTCCTTCTCCACCCCACCCCCCGGTAAAAACAATGGATACCGAGTGGCAAAAAGATGAATCTGTTTGTGAGAAATGCTAAGTATTGAATGTGAAGCAGTTCTCCAGCATGCTGAGCTGAATGGCATACAGAGAGAGGAAAAAGGGGATGTTAAACAAAATGAAAAGTTTCATTAACTTTTTTTTTGTTTTTCTTAAGGGAAAAAAAAACGTAGATTTAAGAAGAAGAAAATAAACTAATGGTTCTTAGTGTTATGCTCCCAAGCATCAGAAGGACATCATGAGCCTGTGGTGGACTATTCATTCTTAGGGTTTACACTGACCAGAAAACTGCATCCCACATCTATCAGAGCAGATGTCTGCACCTTTGTAAACAGCATTATAGATTCCATAAAAGATGTTGTTTGTGACTCTCTAGATTAAAAGACAGAATAGTCAGAATATTACAAAATACAGTGTGATAGGGCAATACAGCTCTCTGTGCAACCTCTGATACTGTTAGTACTGTCATATGTCATTAGTAGAAGTCAGTCCATTTGTGCTCATGGTAAAATCCTCACAAAGGTCCTTCTGTGGTACTGGAGGCTGCTGTTTTTTACCCTAGATGCTCTGAGGAAGCACTGGTAGTGGGAACCAGGTCAGCATGGTCACGAGTTACCCATGTGCGTACAGATGCAAGTTCATATCTTCATGGTTACACAGGTCAGCCAATTTTCTGGTCATACCTTTTACAAATGAGCAAAGAGAAAGACCAGATGTGCGCAGCCAGGGGTGTGCATGTTCTTGTTCAAGAAAGAGCGCTTGTTTCTCTTGGGGGTCAGAGAGGGAGCTACCTTACACGATGGTCTCAAGGGGCAGTGGATTTAGGGTTTTGTTTGGTTGGTTGTTTTTTTGCCCTTGTTCAGCTATAGCTGAGAAGCATTTGAAACCACAATCAGTCTGTAATACAGGAGAATCCATCCCATGGCCAAAGAGAAGTGGCATTTGTGGCCAAGTTCAGGATTTGCAGTTTCTTAGCTATTGTTGCCTAATCACACATAGCCCATTTGTTTCATGTCAATGTATTGGTCCCATTCCACTAGGGAAGGTCAAAAAGGAAAAAAACTTGGATTGAACTGTTTCTCTTTCGCTGAACTAGACTTTCTGGTGTTCATAGGTGATTAAATCCCTGATTAATCCCATATGGAACTAACTGTAAGAGCGTAGGTGTATTTGGCTCTTCAGTTAGATGGGAGAGATCCCAGGGCAATTTACTAGATATTTTTGTGAACTTGCTCAACGGGTGGCTTTTTGATAGTTAGGAACATGCACATTTGTCTCATTTGTCTTCTCTTAATGTTATTAATTTCCTTCTTGGGAAAAAAGAAAAGTGAGGTGTGTTTGAAATACTAAAGCACACTGGGACGTTGAGGGGAACATTTAAGTGGTTGGAGAAAAATCCAGGTTAGAATTGGGAAGAAGTAGCAGAGTGTTGGCCTGGATATCTGCTCTCCTGAAAGAGTTGAGGGAGAGAGCAACCAGAAGATGAGGAAACAAGCAGTAAGCTTGCAAAGGGTTAGTGAAAATACTGGAGAACACTGCAGGATGGGTCTTTGTACTGTGTCTGGTTGGGATGGAGTTAATTTTCTTCATAGCAGCCTGTGTGGTGCTATGCTTCAGATCTGTTGCCAAACAGTGTGGATAAGACACCGACATATTAGTTGCTGCTGAAGAGAGCTTGCACCGCTTCAGGGCCTTCTCTGTTTCTCACTCTGCCACCCCAGCCAGTAGACTGGGGGTGAGTAAGAGACTGGGAGGGGGAGACAGCTCACCTGAACTAAGCAAAGAGACATTGCTCCCTGTATAACATCACAGACAGCAATAATATGGGGGTGGATAGTTTTCCCGAAGTAGGCATTGCTTGGAGGCTAGCTGGGCATCGGTCTGCAGCTGGCCTAGTTGCCAGACAGTGTCAGCCAACCACAGTCTGTCATGTCCTGACTTTGGAAACAATAAAAATGGCTAGGTGAAGACAAGAACTCGGTATCAGCTCCTCCCTGCTATGCAGTTCTATTTAATGTTAACATACTTGTTGTATTCATAGGTTGGTTGAAATAAAAATATAATGGGGAGAAAAGAACATGCATGTGAGTATAAATGTCTAGAGGTGTTTGTGACAAGTTGCTCTCAAAGGAAACAGCTGATCAGTGTATAGGAAAGATAAAAGGGTGTGATCATGATTAGACAACAAGCTTCGCAATATCAGCCAGTTCCCCTAAAATAGATGGGAGAGTTGCAATTTCATGTCTTCTGCTACAACCTGGCCTTATTTGTTGGTTTCAAATATAAAATAGCAATAAAACATCCATCTACCTGACATTCTTTTATGTTCTTTCTCAATCACAGACCGCAAAATGTTTCTTTTCTGGTTTGGCAGCCTTGTTATTGCCTATCACTTTAAGGAGTTGAAAGGCTGAGGATTGATTTCATTTTCTTTTAGCTCACAAGCTTTTTTATGTGGAATCTGTTTCTCACTTGGTTTGCATTTCATCTAGTATAATGCTGGCTATCAGTGCTTGAATAATAATTGAACTGAAGCAAGCTGTTCAGCCTAAGGACTCAAGCTGGGAGAGCTGTGTATGTCATGTGTGGATATTTCAAAAGAATTTAACATTCCAAAATTAAGTTGCAAGCAGACTCAAAGGTAGGGAAAAATCTGTGCAGCTCTGGCTACGCAGCTACACCACTGCTTTCAATTGTCCCTCACTGTACCTAGCTAATCCTTTATGTTCTTTAAAAATTTTCATCAGTGGTATGTGATAAAGCATTCCAGCACTAGGAAGTGGGAAGTGGCATACTGGTAATTTTGAAACATGGATGAGCATCACGGAATTGTTTCTCCTGCCCATTCATATGCTTAGCTTGTGTTGAATGGGCATTTGTTTACCCTACTTGAAACCGTACTTTATTTAGATACCATTGCTGCTGCTAAAACATAGATTCTTAGTTTAGCTATTGTAATTATGTTGTAACACCTTTAGTTTACAGTAATGTTTTGCCATTATTATTTCACCATCTGTAATCTCTGCTAATAAGAATTTGAAATTGCGGCTCAACTGGCAGGAAAAGCAAGGTTATTTCATGCTTTCAGTCTGTAAATGGATTGTTAAATAAGCAGTTTTCAGATTGCTTATATTGAATGCCAGTGTTTGACACATCCTACTTGAACTTGGCAGATGTTGGTAGTTGGAAATGAATGGTTTGGGGTTGCAGTTTGGGTGATCACCTGCAGTACAAGATGGTAAGCACCGAGTAATTGGAAAACTGCATCAGGCTTGGGCCATGACTTGANTTGTTATTATTATTATTATTGTTATATTGCTGTTTAAATCATTCTAATCCTCTTTATAGTCTATATAAACCATTTTTTCTTCAAGTTGGGGGAAAAATTCCATTAATGGTCCAAATAATAATCACATCTTGTAAATCATTATCTGATGGCTTGAAAATGTGGGTTAATTAAAACTTCACAGACTGTTTTAATCTCTGAAAATCTTTAACCTCCTACTCTACTCAATCCATACATAGCACTGAAATTTCACCATTACATAAGAACTTTTACACATTTTGGTAGCTATTCACATGCAGTTACTGTGCTGCCAGTTAGATAATGTGATTTCTCTGTGCTCTGGAGTTGAGAGACAAGGAGACAAGAAAGGATGTGTTAAATATGAAGAAAAGAGCTTTCTAGATTAAATTCTGCCATTTGCATAAAAAATGCTACAAGACACAAAAGTGTGAGTTAATCAGAGAGGTTAAACTATAAAAGAAAAAGTCATGCTTAGAGCGAGAGATTGCTGTTGTAGCTATCTATGAATTTATGATACTGCTAATGGATATCTTTTAAATTTCAGAATTAATGAGCACCCTGAGGACAATGAGTGATAGTTGGTTTAAAAAAGAATCAGGAATGAAGGGACATATTGAATAAAGTTTGGTTTTTGCTCTGCAGGGGTAGGGTGTGCTAAAATTCTTTTGCTGGTAAATACAAAATAATTTACATTGAGAAAAAAATCATGCTTCAGCCAAATAAGAAATTGCACAAACAAGTTACACCTTAGTAACTGTATGCTTAGTTCTTGCAGCTTAGTTCCCTTAGCATGTAAAACAAGAGAGAGCTGAATACCATAACTTAAAGCAGCATCCTGGCTTTTTCTTTGCCTTTCAAACTTTATGGAGAAATGCCGAGCTTTCAAATTGTATCCAACCTGTTAGTGATTTCCTTTTTTAGAACAGAAGAAAGGAATTGGGCTGCTTTGGGACTGTATATTGCTGTGTACGTAAAGTTAGGAGATGCATTTGAACCATCCCTTCCTGAGCAGGTGCCTGTGGAATCCCATAGCACATACATTGCAGTCTTTCTGAACTGTTAACAATTCTGTGAAGTACTTGCTGAGTACATTCTTTCTTAGGTTTAAAGTGCTTCTCAACATTTTCGATGAGTACTCCAAATCCAGGATGAGGTATGATATTTCTGTTGCACTGCTCAAGAATAATCCACATGATCTTGACAGGTCAGATAAGCTTCAGACTGGCATCTCTTTCTTTTTTTTTTTTTTTGAGTCCTGTTACAGGGTAAGATTATCCACACACACGGCAAAGCTCAAGAGGTATTCAGTTTATCAAAAGGCTGGAGGCACTTTCATGGGCATCTCCTGTAAGCGGATGGTCAGTGTCATGGTGGGGGTGTGGATTCAACTTCCCTCTCTCATGGGTGGGTACACACTTTATTGCCACCCATGTGCAGGTCTTTGTGTTGCACCTGGTTTCTCTCCTGGCTGTGGTAAACCAGTGGCTGTAAATTTGTCAGCAGCCCAGCAGTAAGTACTTGCTTTAGGTTGTGAATCTGCCACCTGCATTATGGAGGGAAGGGACCAGTGTGTTTTACAGTTTGTCCCAGTCTCATAAGATTGTGTTTTTTCACCACACCAGATGTCTTCATCTTTGTTCAGCTTGTAAAACATTTGGGCAGTTGCCTGCAACTTTTAAGTCACATGGCATTTAATTGTGAAATTTCATGAGTTTTTCCTTGCCTCTAGAAAAACTTTTCCTTCCTTCTTTAAACATCAATTCAGGCATTTGTTAAAAAGCTCTGCATGGCTGAAAAATTGCTTTTACTCCCACTTATTCCTCTCCTTACCTGTTTTGTCAGTCCTTGTCATGAGGAGCCTTCTTTCATGTCAGTATATTGTCCTTATCGGAGCAGAAAGAGTGCCTTGCAGTTTAATATAAAGCCCTGAGACTACCCTGTATGAGAGGGTTACATAAGGTCAGACAAGTAATTTCACCTGTCCTCATACTCTTTGTGTCTCAGGCTGATCAGATTTTTCCTTACCTAAATAAACTTTTTTGAAAGGTGAGCAAACCGAGGAATATATGACTGCAGTCAGTAGGACAAAATCTTCCCTACCCTTGCAGAGGTGGAATTCAAACAGTGAAGAGAAGTAGTGTTAAGCTGTCCTCCTGTGGTTGGGGGATGTTATCTGTTTCACATGCAAGTTTCAAAAATCATGCATAATACACCCTCCCTTTTTCTTTTTAATTCCATTATGTGCATTCTTTATACTGTGAAATCACGTCGTTTGCTGTATTTCTAGGCTCTCCAGCTGCTTCTCCTTCTGCTAGACATGGTGCCTCTGTATATCAGGGACAGTGATGTGCAGATCATAACGGGGTTTGGTCTGAGTTCAAAAATAGCAATATGAAATGTGAGAGCAATTATTTTATTTTCCTGGGCTTTGAAACTGTTGTCTTAAGGGAGAAAAAAGAATAGATGACCATAAGAAGGTTTCTAATCTCTTGCCACTCTTGTCCTTTTTTTCTGACTTGTCACAGTCCCTGCTTGATAGTGGATTGTAGTGTTAGAACTGAACTGCCCTTGTACTAACATAAAGGTAGATACCGGTGTGGGGCTAGTGGGGCCAGCAGGTGGAGGTGCCCCACCTGCAGTACTGTGACCAGCTAGAGCGATCAATGCAGGAAAAACATGGACTTTTTGAAGTAGGTCCAGAGGACTTTCTTCATCAGGAAGCATAGTGATAGGATGAGGGGTAACAGTTTTAAACTGAAAGAAGCTAGATTTAGTCTAGATATTAGGAAACATTTTTTTTTTACATTTGAGGGCGGTGAAACACTGGTACAGGTGGCCCTGAGAGGTTGCCCTATCCCTGGAGGCATTCAAGGTCAGGTTGGACAGGGCTCTGAGCAACCTGATCTAGCTGCTCGTTGCAGGGGAGATTGGACTAGATGACCTTTAAAGGTCCCTTCCAACCCAAACCATTCTATGATTCTGTAAAGCCTTATGTAAAGCTTACTACTAGTATTAAACATGGGGGTTTTCAGTAATATTCCTGAAGCCTGTTCTTTCACTCTGTATTTCACTTAGATTCCCTGCATAGATCTCTTGAAAATGAACCCTAGTTTCACAGTATCCTGAGCCTTCACCAGTGCTGTGGATGGCAGCTATGTTGTGTGATTTTTAGGGGGTTTTTTAATAAAGGTTATTCAGTGCCTGCAGTACTTCATGCTCAGAATTGAGAAAATGGCAATGTGCTCCCAGCAACCATCAGAATATTTAATCCCCGAGGCTAGGAGGTGCAGTGTTTATATTCGTATTTATTTCTCAAGTGATTTTAATGTCTTGGGTTCCTTTTACAAAATAGGGTATGCTTTTGCTTTTATTTTTCAGTGACAAAGAGAGTACAGACAACACAGTAATAACTTCCATTTTCATTAGCTGCATCTCTGCCTGTCCTGACATTTTCTGATTAATACGCCCTAGAATTTCAGCAGCAGCAACAACAGCAAAAAATACTGACTACACTTGAGGTTTATTAGCAGGTTGAGGGACAGGGGAGAAAAAAGAATATTCTAAAATTATATTGACTGTGGTAGAATTTGGGTCTGTTTCCAAGTGATCAATGTAACGAAAAATACACCCGAGAAATAAACGAGTAGGATGTTTTTTATATTCTCAGAGATAGTCTCCCTTAAGCACATCCTATTTGTATTTCCTCCCTCTCTGAGTTTTTAAAAATACTTTTCTATAGTCTGTGTGTTCTCCACACAAAACTTAACACTTGTGAGAAATGAGAGTTAATGTATTTTTAAAGCTTCATCTGCTTTGTGTGTAAATGGTACAGACCAGCCACAACTGCCAGAACTTAAAGGCCCTGTTGAATGGAACTATTTTACGGAGAGTTGGCTGACACAGTGCTTTCAGATAATGGCAGTGGCCAAGAGGGCAGCTACAGCTATGACTTTCTCAGCAGTGCTGTGTTGCTATTTGGTCTGTGTCCTCAAAATAATTATCAGCAATTATTGAAAAAAAACATAATGGATAGACAAAAAATGTATTTCCAAATTTGATCCGTGCAATTATATAGCTGTCCCAGTGTTTCTGTCTCCAGCAGTGGAGAGTATTAGATCTCAGAGAAAAGTGCTAAAACTCCCACAGTGGACAATTATGGAATAAGCTCTACAAGGGAAAGTTCCCTCCTAACTCTGGGAGGCCTTGAAGTATTTCTGCTACGTTTAATGTAATTGTAGATCTTCATATTAGTCTTATAAATGCCAAATCCCATTATTAATCCTTCTGCAAGATTAGTTCTTTTAAAAGTCAGTGCTGCACAGTGGCTGTTCAAAAGAAATAGAAATTCATCTTCAAATAAAAAGATTCTTTCTGTTTTCAAAGCAGGACAAGATCTAATAGATAATTTATAAATTTATTTCTCCTCATGGCTAGCCTGATACGTTTCAGTTGAAAGACAAGAATGATTATTCAACCTGGTTGTCGGTAACTGAATAAATGTTGTTGCTGCTAGAATATTCTTGAGCCTTCTATATAGCGTTCTTATTTTTTATTTGCCTATTCCAGTTAATACTATGATTCTTTATATAACACTCATTCCATAATCCTTTGAAACATACTTCAGATGGTCTTCAGAACATCCTACACCTTATTTATTATATTATTTTTTTTTAATGCAGGTTTGTGATCTAAGTTTTAAGCATTTAATTCACTACTAATCTTTGTAAGAAATAGGATCATAAATTCAGGCATTAAAGATAAATATTAGGTAAATTATAAGGCTAATGTGTTCCCAACTTAGTAATTTTCTGATAAGCATTGACATTTCTGGAAGACATTTAATTATTGATGTACAATGTATCAGGAATGATTAATCAAAAGGGTATCATAAGTTCAAATGGATATAAATTATGTGTTTTATAATGCTGACATTATTTAATTTACTAGGATTTTAGTTTAGTAGTCATCTTGGATTAGACAATGTAGGGGCACACTGTGGGAATATTAATATTTGTCTGACTTCCTTCAGACTCCAAACTGGCAGGAACTAGGCATAGTTTCCAAGGCTAAATCCTATGTAGAATTTCAATATGAATGCATGCCTGAAAGACTGCTTAACTTGTATAATGGTGTCAAACACAAGCAATCTTTTCAAATAAAATTACGTTGGCATCACTATTCCAGGACTGGGGTGGGGAGTGATGTTTAACCTTTTAATGATCTTACTAGTAAAACCTATGTTGTACCACAAGGCAGTAAAAAATACCATCATCCATTTTTAGCTAAGATTTAGTATTCTAAGCTTATGGTGTATAGTTTAGATGCTGTAGATTTGATTTTTCTTTCTAATACAAATTTTAGTCTGATGTGGTAGTGCAGCTAATACTTTCTCATGAATATGGAACAGCATTAGGAAAAAAACGGACAGTATGTGTTCTGTATTAAGAAATCTATTTTCTCTTCATTATAAAACAAAATATGTTCCGAATAGAACTGTCCATACTGTAAGTATGTTTAAATCAGCTGTTGCACACTGGTCTTATGCAGAAAAGCAGTCCTTTTATATTTAGCTTCAGAACATGCTGGCTATTGTGCCAGCTGCGTGCTGTCTGACAAATTCATTGTGAGGAGGATTGGATCTGTAGTGATGAATTCCCAGCCCTCCTGAAGGCTGTATAAAGTTTCTGGCCTTTCACCTTTTAAATAAGTTTCCTTTTCAAAGTCAGACTCATCTCTAAAATGCCTTTTCCAGCTGAACAATCAGTTTTTCCAAAAATCTCCTATAGTCACACAGTACCAGAGCAGTTGGGAATCTAAAGCTTTTTTAAAAAAATAAATAAATTTATAACTTAAACCCAAAGGAAAAATTTTGGTGGCCTTCAGGCAAAATTGTGTTTTCAGTGATAATCTTGATCCAGCTCTAACTAGAGAATCTGTATTGGGAAATATGGGCAGATATGAACGTTTGGGCAGTTTTGTATGTTCTCTCAATCTGACTTGCTCAATCCTTCAATGTAGGTAGAAAGTCCATTATTAGGGCCTTTGGTTATCAGGTCACTTAAGTGTAGTGAGGTAATATTGCTCTTCCCACAGCTTCCATGGCAACTGAGGAATATTTAGAGGTTCGGTTCAGCAGCATACACAAGTGATAAGTAGGAAAAAGACAATAGCTGTCTGACAGTAACCTCTCTGCTCTGAGTTACTCTGCAGAGCAAGCTAATGGAAGAACAGAAAGAAATATCCCACCTCTGTTACAGGTGAGAGCAGTCCTGGGTTTGCCTGTGTCTTGTGCATGGAAGTATAGGTGAACTCTTAGGCCTTTTGCTTTCCCAGTGTACCATCCAGCCATTACTGGAAGTCATGCAGGCACATGCCAATATATTGCTTCTTTGCTTTTCTGTGGAGAGAGGTGACAACATCAACTGTATGGCCAATACTTTATTACAAAATTAAAAAAAAAAAAAAA
>VZTM01015179.1:14969-38127 GCA_013400555.1 Jacana jacana | reverse complement strand
GTCTAGCAATGACTTCTGCCAGCTGCCTCAGCACCCATGGGTGCATCCCATCAGGACCCATGAATTTGTGGATGCCTAAACTGCTCAACTGGTCCTTAACCCAGTCCTCATCAACTGAGGCAATCTCGTCCTTTATCCTGTCTTCCTCTAGGGCCTCAGGGCTATGGGGCTCCTCGGGCCAGCCTCTGGCAGTATAGACAGAGACAAAGAAGGCATTAAGTAACTCAGCCTTCCCTGTATTTTCTGTCACCAGGACACCCACCTCATTCATCAGTGGGTCTACACTGCCTCCTGTGTTAGTTTTAGTTGCAATGTATTTGAAGAAGCCCTTTCTGTTGTCCTTGACCTGCCAAGCAAGGTTTAATTCTAAGGAGGCCTTAGCTTTCCTAGTTGCATCCCTACATTCTCTGACAACAGTTTTCTATTCCTTCCAAGTGGCCAGCCCCTCCTTCCATGATTGTGTAAACCCTCCTCTTCCGCTTGATTTTGCCTAACAGTTCCCTGTTTTAACCATGCAGGTCTCCTGGCTCCCTTTCTTGACTTCCTACCTGTTGGGATGCTCTGATCTTGAATTTGGAAATAGTCATCCTTGAATGCTGCCCAACTATCTTGGGCCCCTTTGCCTTCAAGTACCCTATCCCACGGAATTTCCCCTAGCAATTGCCTGAAAAGGCCAAAGTTGGCTCTTCTGGCTCTAATGTGATTTTTGTGGTGTTTCTTGGGTATGATCTGCAAAGTATATTGGCCTCCTGTCTCTCAGAAAGGCAGGGTAGAGTTAATGTTAGCTTGGGAATGAGAGAGGCTTCCATCTTCCTCTGAGTTTCTGCTAACATTGCAAATGCCTACAACTTTGGGGAAAAAATAATCCTCTTCAAAATCAAAGGGGAGGGACATAAAAAGACAGGAGGATGAATAGAACAGCATTATGAACAGCTATGGTAATGTCAGAGAGCTCAAGGAATGATTTTGAAGTTAAATAGATGTAAACATTTAAAGAAAAAAGTTAAATAGTTTTAATAATAAAATCCTCCTTTTTTATAGGAACCACTGGCTCTATAGCTAAGTATGCTTAGTGACTTGGAACATTTCTCAATCGCATATTTATCTGCTGTAGTTATTTAAATAATTACGCATCAAGTAATATTTGTAAGTTGGGAGAGGTAGCAGAATATGATGCCTACAAGTAAGTCACCTTTGGGCATTTGGAAAGGATTGAAAAATGAGCCTTTTCTCACTGAGAATACAATTGGAATTTCTGAGTATGCTGCTGCTCAGCCTACACCTTGGTAAAGGGTGGGTTTGCTGTGCTGCTGGTGGTGTGTAAAATCCCTAGAAGATGTTCTGGGTCTAGACAGCTTGCTTTGAATATTCATTCACTGAGTTCATATAAATTCAGATGATGGTTGTCACACTATTTAGAAAACAGACTGGAAAATTATTTCTGTAGTTCTTGTAATGGTTAACCTTCAACAGAAGAACAGTAAAGGGACCAATGGAGTTAGTTCCTTTTTCAGATTTTTCAATATTTTTAGTATGCTTTGAAGCTTATTAAATATAAGTACTCCTTAACTTGTAATATGTAGAGAGTGTTATCCTTAAGAGTTGGTCTTTTACCCAGTTTGAATTTACTGAGCAATTTTTAGAGAATATTCTGCTCAATAAAGGACACCCAGCACACATTATATTCTCCTTTTCATGAGTTTTTAAAAAATAAAATCAGCATAACTAAAGTTCTGGTTATAACCTGAAAATCAAAATTTTGAAATGAATCCAGAAGTTCTTGAACTGTTCATATGGAAAGAAGCATCAACCTGCCTTCCTTGAGGCAAAAAAAAAGTTTCATTCTATTGGCTACTTTTCAGTGCTTAAAATGTTTGTGAGGATTGTGTATTGTTTAAATATTGTGGAAAGGTTTGGAAAATTATTTGCATTTGCATAATCCTGTTATCAGTGATGAGTCAAATTTTTGTGCATTTAATTTTGATCCTGGCTATAATCACTTTGCCTAAAAGCTCTTTACTAAAGCTTTTTCTGCAATAAAGTAATTTCAGTTTATTTGTTTATTTTAATGTAAATTTAGCAAGAGTATCTCCGTAATTCTCAAGGGGACATGTATAGAAATTATTTCCTTGCATAATCTTAGCAGCAGCACTATGAAATTGTTAATTTCTTTTTAGAATATATCACATTTATACAATTCTTTTTCTGTATTTGCTTTAGTGTGTTGTTGAATGCAGATGGATTATACTGAGAATTAGTTTATAAGACTTGTAAATATAAGGATGAAGTCTATGAATTTAAATACTGATACAGGCATTAAGCTTTCCTTCAACAAAGACAGTTCATGATAGTTCTTTTGGAAATATTGCAATCTTTTAAAGATGAAATGACATTAAAATACACATATTAAATATGTATTAGATAAATCTTAAGCCTGAAATATGCAAATGTTGGAGCCTGTAATTGTATTTTTTGTTTTTCCTGATGTGTCTATTGATTTTTTTGATTTTGATTTTCCTCTTCTGATCTTTTAACACTTAAAAAAAAAACCCAAATAATAAATACAGCCATGACAGGTTTAGTTGCATTACTGTCGAATCCACAGTGGATTGCTCTGTTGAACTAGTGACTCACCTCATCTTCAGTATTTATAAAATACATTTGGTACATCTTAGATATTAAGGGAAGTAAATAGCAGTATAAAACTGATTTCCAGTCAAATGCCATTTGAGAATTTGGAGTAAATATTGCATTATTGTATGCACTATCATTTATTATTTACATGGAATAAAAATAAGACTTTGACCTTCACTGATTCACTTGTTTTCCAATATACAATGAAGGTTTTTCTAAATGTAATTTAATGTTCTGGAACATGGCTAAAAAGATGTGCAGATACAGACTGTAAGGAAAACGTTAATTATCTTAAATTTAATTACAGAATAGACCATGATGAGAATACATAAAAACGCTTGAAATGCAGCCAAAACATTTTCCAAAGAACATTTAAACGATTGCTGTTTACTAATCACGGATGATGTAGACACAAAGCTGCGGTGAGAAAGATGTTTAAATTTCACCGATGTGAGTAGCAGTGGAGAATCAGGGTCAGATGTAAACTGGAACCTTAGTCTTATAAGAGTGTGATTTGCCGAAGGCTGAAGCAGAGCCTTCCCCATTACCTCTGGGCAGGTCAGCAGCCTCTGTGAATGCCAAGTGTCTCCACACAGGCTTCCCAAAGTACTGACGCATGTTGGGATCTTTGTGAGGAGTTCTGCAGCTTTCAGTGCTCTCCTTTCCTGTTTAATGTAAAGTCTGAAGATTACAGGTAGGGAAGAAGTAATGGGACATGACAGCAGCAGTAACTACTAGGTAATTGTGGGTGTTTAAGGATTACTGTCTCATACATGCAGCTGGGAGTTTCCTTCATTGTGGCAAAGATGGAGTTTCACAATCCTGCACTCAGACAAAAAATGTGTGTTAGCCAGGGACGAAGCAGAAAAGTCTGTTTATTGCAAGAATTGTTCATAACTTGATTTTCATCTGACCACTCTTGACTCCCAATTCTTTCACAAGTACTGCTAATTTCTGACAAACCTCATGTTGATGTTTTATGTTTTATGCTGAATGTTGCCTGTTTAGCCAAGCTGAATCCTGAAAAGATAATTTTTCTTCTTATTAAATGTAATATTGAGATTTAGATAATTAAATCAATTCAAACAAGCATTACAACATGCAAAATTATTATTTCCCTTCAGGATTGTTTGAACTTATTCCAGTTTTGCTTAGACTTCTCCCTTCTCCCCCCATCCTCCAAGGAAATAAAGTGCAGACAATTGGGCTGGCGCTTGGCTGGCTGCCTTCCAGCTCTTCTCCTTAGTTTGAGGTGAATAGGCAGAAAAGACAACAAATAAAAATATCCACAGAGACACACTAATGGAATTGGATTAGGCTTCTCACTCCTCCTAAATGTCCAGGTGGTTTCTGTGAACCTTTATATTCTGCAGAATACTAATATTTCTTAAACTGCTTGGAAATCTTAGAGTAAACTTTCCAAATCTGAAGGAAAGAAAAATACAAATCTCAAGGCAAGATAAAGGATAAATCAAAGGGTAAGACAAGGGCCCAGGATCCTGAGTCTGCAGATGTTCTGGAAAGTGTCCACTCCTCCACTCCCTCATCCCACCCCCATCCTTTGGGGTTTTTTTTTATCACCTTAAATGAATTTATTAATTACTCTAGTGCCAGTTAACCTTGGAGTAAGAAGAAGAGACATGCCTGAGATACTGCAGGAGAGCAGGGAAGGACTAGAAAGGAAATGGAAGGGATCGGGAGTGAGGCAGTGAATGGGATTGCAGAGTGGTGCAGGTGAGCCTTGACCCCAAGTCCTACACATGCTTTCCACTAACAGCGAGATGCATCCTGTCACTAAAGTACCCCCTGAGATCTGTTGAAAAACCCAATTTGGAGGGTAATGAAGAGTCCAAAACATCATGCTCTATCCCTCCAATAACAATTAGAAACCTCATGCAGCCTTGCCTATGGACTTGGCATGTACTTGAAAACCATTTTTAGGGGAGGTTTTGTTCTGTTCTCTCAGGAGCAAGAACCATGGGCTGGTCCCCATTCCCAGGCAGGGACAAAGGGAGCTAGGGGAGTGAAACCAGCACCCAGCAGGGGGCTGGTGTGGTTGGGGAGAAAGAATTCATTATATTTCAGGCAAATCAGAAAACACTGTGGCATATAGACCTTACAGGCTGCGCAACAGATGGTGTTGTTTTGGCTGGCACAGGAGGCAGGTGTTACAGCAACTTCCAGAGATAATGGAGCTGCAACCAGCGGAGTTAAAAGGAGTACAGAGTTACAGGGCATAACGCATTTACATGGTGACTAGGAAAATGAGGGCTTTGAAACTGAACCTGGAGGCAGCCGCCTGGCTTGCTCGCTGTTTTGAGAAGGAATGGAGATAGGATGGCATGAGCTGCTCTGGGCTCCCACAGGAATAGTGTGAATTGCTGAAAATACCTAACTTTGTCAGGGCTGAGACATTGTGGTTATAATTTTTTATTGCTGATGTTTTCCATCCCCATATATCTTGGAAAGAAGAGATGTGCTGTCTGGGAGATGTAAAAGTTGTGAAAGATGGGTGTAGATGGTCCCTGAGCGTGGCAGTATTTATCCACCAGAGCAGTCTCAGAAGAGAAGAAAGTGTTCAGCCATGGAACAGGTCTTCAGGCTGCAGCAGGTCTTGTCTTCAGCAATGAATCCCAAGCTGTCAATTTCTGGGTTTTGTTTCTGTAGATGAATTTCAGATGCAGATTATAATCCCTTGCTGGGTACATCTCTGCTAAGGCCTGCTCTGGTGGGCCTGGCCTAGCCTCTCTGGAGTCTCCACTGGAGCTTCACCACTCCCCTGGAGCGGCTGGCAGACTTGCTGGGCTCCCAGACCTGGGTTGCAAGTGCTTACATGGGTCAGGCGCTGCCTGGGGAGGCTGCTTTGGGGTACACAAGCCTTAGACCCTGCTCAGCCACTTGCTGCTGTGGCTGCACAGCGCTGGCTGGTGAATTCTACTGGCTTCCTGATTTAGTTACTGCTCCTTTGACTGCAACTGCTTGTGTTGCAACCTGGGCAAAAGTACCTCATACTGAAGTGAAATTACAGAGGCTTGTGGTACAGGCTTAATAACAGGGGAATATTAACCCTTATTAACTCTCTATTCATGTTAATTTTCCCCTTGGCAAAGACCTGCTACCAGTTTGCCTGGTTTATTTTGAGATTTGGGAATAATTTGCCATAAAGGGACATTTGAAATGAAAAAGAAAGGCTCTTTCTCACACTGCTGTGCTGGAGCAAAGAAATGCTGGACACATCTGCACAGTTTTCTTGCAAAATAAATATTGCTGCAACTTCATTAGGTCAAGCAAACCTTGGAAGTGCAGAGACCGGCAACCATGACACATGTGCTGCCATTGGTGCACATCCAGCTTCAGAACCCTGGCTGGCAGAATGACTTTTTTAGGTATTTCTTTCAATAGCTGTAATTTCAAGGGTTATTTCCTCTATTTCTTCTCGGTCTTATTTTAGCTAATTTTATTTTCATTTCATTGTGATATATTTCATCATTGTTACTGTGAAAGCAAGTAGTAGCACAGTTGCTATAATAACTACTGTATACACATAATTAAAATAGAAAAATATTATTCTACTTGTTTCCTTTCACTAATTTTATGAAGAGTCATTGAACGTCTCAGATGCCACTTACCATTTAAGATGTACTTCCTGATGGTGTTACTTAGCAGATAGTATAAAGAAATACAAGATGTATGTCCTAGCTAGAAAACTGTAATAATACCTGGGTTATTGCATCATGGGGATCCTTTTCATCTCAGGATTGGTTTGAATAGACTTACAAAACATTTTAAACCTCTAAATCCCTAGAACACTTTTTACAGATTTGTCAATCACTTGATCTGTTCCTGAAAGAATGTATAGATTAAAACTGGTTATATAGATTAACAGAATATAAAATAGCCATCTTTGAAATATAATCTCTCTGTTTTCTAATTTAGACTCCCAAGGTTAGTACTGAGTGTTAGTTATGATCTGCCAGGAGGATTGATGCTCAAATTGTCTCACTAGGCAACTGGAAGTCTCCCTTTACAGACAGTTACAAAGCTGCTCGTTTTTCAGTGGCTGAATGCTACAAATATGTATTATTGTTGAGGTACAGCTCTAGATTTTAAGTAATTTTTAGGAATTTAGCTTGCAATAAGCTACTATGTCTAAATACAGCTGTGTTGTGATATCATCCATGATAAAATAGGGGCAGTACAATTTGCCTCTTAGGCATGTCTGTGGAGAGTGAGTGATACAATGCTTAACGTATCTCTGATCCATGCATATTGCTCTCGGCTATGTGCTACCTGGTAGTATCAAACCTGGAACTTTCAACATCTGAGGTTCTCTTACTAAATGAACTCAGTACCCACCCTGCCAAACGGAAAATCTTGTGTAGAAGTGTAAGGTCAAGAATATTTTAAATCTTTTGCAGGACAGTTTTTTTTCTTTAAGTGTCAGGTTGCATAAAAGCATAGGTTTTTATACTTTCTTTATCATTGTCTAGTCAAGCAGATTTTACCCTCTTTCAACTTGCATTTAATGTAGCAGGGGCTTTGAGAAACCTTCTGTAATTTAATTTGACGTGTAGTTTGTATTCGCTGCACAAATTTATAAAATGTGGCACTTGAAGCACACCAAAGGTCTCAATCTTACTGAGTTGTGCTAGACAAAGAGAGATGAATAAAACAATCTCATCATGAACCTTTGGAAAAGGCAGTATGCATTCTTCCAAATACTGCATTTTTCTCACCCATTGGCCTAAGTTATCCATGTTCTCAATAAAATGTGATGTTGGTGTGATGTTAGCAAGGTGTGTAATTTCTTGATGAGTATTATCAGCAAGAGATTTGAATATAAAATTATACAGTTATTCTCAATACTTTAGAAAATTTGGATTGTTTCATATTCAAGAATAGATTGGTCTCATTTTCCTTTATTGCAGTGTGAATATATACCACAGCATAATTCAGGTTGCAAGAAAGATGGGGAGGCATCTACTCCAAACACCTACTCAAAGTAGGTTGAGCTGTGTGTTATGATGAGGTTACATAGGGTTTTATCCAGTTGGTCTTGAAAAACCTGCAAGTACAGAGTCTGTATAGCCACTCTGGGCAAACTATTTCACTGTTTCACTCTTCAAACAGTGGAAAAATAACTTTGTCTCATACCCAGTCTGGACATCACATTTCACCTTGTGCCTCTTCTCTCCCATTCTCCTGCCATGCACCACTGTGAAGAGCCTGGCTCCATCTTCTCAATAACCTCCTTGTAGGTACCAGGAGCTGCTGCAGACCTTACAGCAAAAAAAAAAACAGGAGTTTTTTTTTGTACTTCAACAGTAATATATATTTGTAGCATTCAGCCACTGAAAAACAAGCAGCTTTGTAACTCTCTTTGTAAAGGGAGACTTCCAGTTGCCAAGTTAGACAATTTGAGCATCAATCCTTCTGGAAAAAAACCTGTATTTTCTCCAGGCTGAACAAGCCAAGCTCCCTCAGTCTCTCCTCATGAGTCAAGTGCTTTGACCATGTTGGCAGCTCTCTTCTCAAACTGCTTTGAGTTTGTTGGTGTCTTTTGTGTATTGAAGGACCTAAAACTATGGTTTAGAAAATGTTGAGTGGAGGGGAGCCGTGGTCATGGGGCCTCTGCGCTTGCAGCCCTGGGTACTGTGAGCTGTCTTTGCAGGACCACTGCTGGCTTCTACTGAGCTCATGCCTGCTCACACCCACAGGGCAATGTCCTCAGAGCTGTTCCTCAGCCAGCATTGTTGCAGAGGTTATTCCTCTTCAGTTGCAGGATTTTGCATTTGTCCTTGTTGAGTTTCAGAAGGCTGCTCTCAGCTCTCTACTTCAGCCCGTCTATGTCACCCTGAATGGCAGCTCCTGCTCCCTGGCATCTTTAGGGCTTCTGCTATTTTGAAGTGAGCTGCAAACCTGATGACAGTGAGCTCTGCCACCTCCTTAGGGTAACTGACAAAGATGTTAAGCAGGACAGGTCCCAGGACAAACCCCAGCAGTGCTCTGCTTGTAACCAACCTGCAGGCAGAGCATGACCCATCGACCATCACCCTCTGAGCCCAACCAGAGTCAATTTCCAGCCCACATAAATTATAGCATCCTAAAATGGATTCAAGAATATTGTGGGAGATAAGTTAAAACTTCACTGAAGTCAAACATGTCCAGTTTTTCGTTGTTTGGTCTTCTACTTCTAAAGTATTCCTTATACTGTTTCCCTTATTTTAAGTACTTCCTGCTGACCTTGTTTATCCCTGTTGTTTGGAAATTTTTGAAGCAGTTCTTTTGACTGGCTGGACCAGAATCTATTCTTTTAACGAATGGCCTTTTGCTTTTGTTTTATTGAGTAAAAATCAGAATGAGTGATATTTGCCATTTAATAAATGAGACAGCAGAACCCATTAAGGAAAGGAATACTAACATTTCATAGTTTATTCAATAAGTAATAATTTGCTGTGCAGACTCTTATAGGCTTTTTTTAAATGTATATTTGTAGTGGAGATTATTTCTATTAATTATGAAGACAACCTACAATACAGCCTATGGAAAAGTTTGCTTTCATAGCAGTATCTTTTGAAAAGGTTATCTGTCAGACTCTGAAATTGCCTTCAGGCAGACTCTGTTTAGGCTGATTTTTAAATGTGTTCTTACAGATATCCTGTTCATTTAAATCATATTAGAATGCAAAAGTTCATCTCTAAGTGGTTGCAGTCTGTAATCTATCACAGTTTAGGGATTCAAAGGTAATTTTTGCTGTGTCTATATGTGGGTGCACATAACCATGCATCTTTGACACCAAAATACTAAAGTACATGAATTCCATTTTCCAGTATGGTGTGTGGCGTTTCTAAAGCCACCTAGGTACCAAAGGCCTTACACAAGCAATAGGACTGTTAGGAGCTTCAGAGTACCTATCTTCATCATACTTTACCTCTCTCAACTTTAGTCGTTTTAAGCATGTAGTGAAAGTGTATCCTAGATTCCCCGAATTATCAGTAGAGGGTGGACAGATCCACCACACCATGAATTCAATGCAATCCAGAATGCTTTTGGAGTGCTTGTGCCCTGTACAGTTTTAGAATGTATATTGAATTTTGTATATGTTTATATGTGTGCCTAAATATATGTTTATATTTGGGCCTAAATAGCATGATTGTATCCACTTAATAATTGAATATCTAAGGCCTGAAAAAATAAATTTGTGAAAGGATGTATAAAATTATGTTTAAGAATTTTTCACCCCTGATCTTTATTGTCTGTATTTAGTACAAGCCTATAAGGCTGTTCTTTAAATCTGAAAGACCTCTCAGGCTCCTTTTTGCATCTAAAAGCAGACAGGAAGAATGAAAAATATTCAGAAATTACATTAAAACATAATTCTATGTGTATTTGGGGAGTTTTTCCTTCTGTAGTACTTACGTGGCAGTTTTCATGAAGGAAGCTGTCTGGTTGTCCTCTGCTGTGTACATAAGGAAACAGGAGCTTGGGGACTTTGCACTTCAGCGATAGAAATAAAAACAGAATATATGCATAAACTGCAAAACAGCTGCCCTGGCCGAAACCCACTCTGTTTCATCAGTTTACATTTTCTTCATGCATTCAGATAATAAGAAAACAATGTATTCTAATTTTTTCATCCTGTAAAAAATAAATATGTATGGCACAAAGATCTTATTAATATTAAAGAAAACAAAGTGTGCCTAGACAGGTCAAAGGTAGTAAATGGAAATACTCTGGAGAAATATTTCATATTATGTGGAAATCTTCATGCATATAATAAAAGACTGCATAAACAGTCTCCTTTTTATTCTGGGTGGTTAAGTGGTAGTGAATTTCTTGTAGAAAGGCTTCTACCAAAAGCTAGGGGATAAACTAGGATAAATTAGAGAAAGTTCCTTGTTTGGGATTTGTGCTCATCAAAATAACCAGATAGTGGGGCTCTCAGTCTTCCACTGTTTTTCAGGGCACAGCACCTTAAGGCCAGAAGGTAAACAGGAGTTGCCTGTGTCAGCAGGGAGCGAGCAAGGACTTGGGTACCTGTGCTGTGAGCAGAGTTCGAAGCAGCAGCCCTGGCTGGGAGGGTCAGAGAGAGAAGGGGAGCAAGATGCAGACACGCTGATGGGTACCAGGAGGCGGTCTGCAATCAGGATGTACAGCCATTTCTCAGACTCCTCGGTTCTGCCACGCTTCAGCTCAAAAAGCTCTAGGAAAGAGATAAGTCGGTCAGTTAAACAGAATAATTATATTCATTCAAAAGCAAGTGAAAGTGGCACATGTTCAACACGGATCTCCACCCCCTCCTTCTTGATCATAACAGAAGATTTGGGCGGCTTTCCTATTCAGAGGCAATCAGTGAGCGTGGAGAGCGAGGGATGCAGGATGCCCTGGCTGACCTTCAGAAGAATTATTGTTTCTTTCACTCATGGTTTCTCCCCCCATCTCCCTTGTACAAGGCTTGGGAGCTACAGAAGCTTTCTATTTAAAAACAGGTGCATAAGTGGAGCTGTCTGCTGCAGGGATGTAATTGATTCAGGACAACAGTGCCCCTAATCAGACAGCTGCTTTTGTCGCCTTGCCCTTTTGTGTGAGGGAATAGGAAAATCGCTATCACTATGCGTTTTAGTCAGGAAGTATTCAGCAAATATTTGTCAAGCTATGTGTGTTTAGAATATTGCTTGAAATTATACATATAGTTAACACTTTCCCCTCCTTTCCTCTTTAAAACTGTCAGGCTTTCAAGGATACAATTTAATTAGCAATGGCATTTTAATACAGTTATGGGCACTGGCTGTGCTGTATGCAAATAATTTATTGCAGGGAAATTGTAGTGGGATTGAAAACGTTTTTTCTTTCCCGAGAAGCATTATAATTCCTAATTGACTGAAGCTGTGCTGATTTAGAAATGCATTCAAAGAAACCAAGATGCAAGTCAAGGGTATAGGGGGATTAAAGTTACTGTCACTCTTATGCAAATGTCTGTCACCCCGCACAAGGCTCACAAATTAAAATTGAAGTGCCGTTTGGCTGCCACAGTCATGCTTTCAGAATAGTCAGTGATTACTTCAACTGACATACCACAACTGTTTTCTAAAACCAGAGCATCATTCTTGTATAACACGGCAGATTTAGATTGTTAGAGAAGATTTATATCAATTTCATTCTGCATTCTGATTTTTGAAAGTTGCTAGAAATGAACCAAGTGCACTTGCTTGCCCTGAAGATGAGGTTTTTTCCGTGTGCAGCGCCATGCTTGTCATTATGGATTACTGCATCCTTTAGAGGGAAAAGGCATAGATAGAATAGATAAAATATTTTGCATATGCATAATCAACACAATTGCAAATAAAGGCAAAAGTCTTGGGAGGCAAAACACAGCTGTAATGCTAATGCTGAGTGAATAATTTTCTTGATGAATTTAGCCTCTCTGTCTGCTCACCAAATATCCTTAAACATATTGTAATTTCTGAAAATTTGGTTATTCTTTAGAATTGCTGTGCTGTTGGGGTTTTTTGTTTTGTTTTGTTTTTTCTTCTTCAGATTGCATGCAATTTGTGAGTATAAAATATTTGATATTCCGCCTGCAGGCTTTATTAGCTAGTAGTCATCGATCATATAAACAGACCTCATTTCTGTCTGCTGGTTGATTGGTGTGATTCCTTTGGGAATACCAGCTGCAAACAGTTGGCCCGTAGCAAAGTGTTAGAACTTATTTGTGGTGGTTTATGGTCTATCCTGGAACCAGTTGCTTTCTGAATGTAAGGGAAAATTTCTAAACGTACGTAGTTGCAGTCTTTGAAGGAAGAGCAAATGATAAAATGATGGTACGTTTCCCATGGGATAGATATTCTTTTCTCAATGGGATAGATATTCTTTTCTCACTATGTTTTCATCTTGTTAGTGGGGTTGGACTTTTCTTGCTATTTTTCTTTGGAAGGGAATTTTTTGTATAATGTTTATAATTTCATGTATAAGTAAAGTAATAGTCATCACAAGCATTTTGAGAAAGAGAATTCTTACAGATCCTATCTGAAAAGAATTCAATCTTCTTTCTGTTATAATATAAGCAACTTATTAGCAAGGTATAAGGGAACAAGCATTATTTCAGAACAGTTACTGTCATTCCCAGAGTGATTAAATTATTCCTTTACATTTTGTAGAAAGAAATATTTGCTTTATCGGTTATAAGTTCTATTTCACTTTTTCTAGTTACTGGAAACTGTTGCAGTGAATCCAGTGGAGCAGTTCATTGTTCATAGAATCATGAATCATAGAATTGTTAGAGTTGGAAGATCATCAAGTTCCAATCCTCCTGCCATGGGTAGGGACACCTCCCACTAGAGCAGTTTGCTCAAAGCCCCATCCAGCCTGGCCTTAAACACTTCCAGGGATGGGGCATCTACAACTACAGTGTCTTACCACCCTTACAGGAAAGAATTTCTTTCTGGTATCTTATGTAAATCTCCCCTCTTTTATTTTAAAGCCATTACTCCTTGTCCTGTCACTATACTACCTGACAAAGAAGTGATGTTGTCTTAAAATACACACAGGCTGCCCAATGATTCACGGATG
This sequence comes from Jacana jacana, assembly GCA_013400555.1. Taxonomy (NCBI): domain Eukaryota; kingdom Metazoa; phylum Chordata; class Aves; order Charadriiformes; family Jacanidae; genus Jacana; species Jacana jacana. Next base: position 24,924 of record VZTM01015179.1, on the reverse strand, counting down.
TTCTCTGTGATTCTGGTCTAATGAGTAGCAGACAGGTTATATCAAAAACCATCACAGAAAGTATAAAGCTATAAATCATTTGAAGTCTTTTCATACTGAAATAAAATCCCGTATTTTCAAAAACAGTACATCAAGAATATAAATGTCCTTACAACTTGGGGGGAGGAGGGGAGACCACCTTAAATGGACTTGGTTTAGTTCATGCAATTTAAACTATTTAAATGTATAAGCTCTAAACAACAGGCTGCTGCTTCCAGTCATGCCTGCGTTCTTGCATTTGCTTTTCCATAAATCCATTAGTCAGGCACCACTCTTCAACAGCCTCTGTATTGGGTTTTACAAAGCATTACATTCAGTTATTCTAAAACCAGTGAGTTATATACACTAGAAGAAAATCACAAATAGTGCATTTGTCAGTGGCTTTGTGCTAGTGGTAGGGTTGCAATCAAAATTCCATTCATATGATACTATTAATGGTTTAGATTATGTAATCATAATACAGGAGAATGAATGATTGCCCAAAGCAAAAGACTGTTTGCAAAGAGCTCATCGTTTGCTGGTTTCTTTCATGATATGTTTGATGACCAAGTACAAAACCATGTTAACTCCATAGCTGTTATTTAGCAACATGATTTATTTTGATGTGGGGAAGGAAGGTCAAATTCATTTAACAACACTGCATTTCCTCCATCTGTGTTTTGACTCCATTTGGTGACTAGAATCATAGAATGGTTTGAGTTGGAAGGGACCTTAAAGACCATCAACACCCAAATTCTCTGCCATGGGCAGGAACACCTCCTACTGGACCAGGTTGCTCACAGCCCCATCCAGCCCAGCCTTGAACGATTCCAGGGATGGGGCATCCACAATCTCCCCAGCAAACTGTTCCAGTGCCTCAGCACTCTGAGTAAAGACTTTCTTCCTGATAGCTAGTCTGAATTTCCCCTCTTTCAATTTAAAACTGTTATCCCTCATTACCACACTCCCTGATAAAGAGTCCCTCCCCATCTCTCCTGGAGGCCCCCCTTTAGGTACTGAAAAGCTGCTACAAGGTCTCCCCAGAGCCTTCTCTTCTCCAGGCTGCATAACCCCAACTTTCTCACCCTGTCCTCCTAGGAGAGGTGCTTCATCCCTCTGATCATCTTTGTGGCCCTCTGCTGGACCTGTTCCAACTGGTCCAGGTCCTCCTTATGTTGAGGGCCCCAGAGCTGGACACAGTACTCCAGGTGGAGTCTCACAAGAGCAGAGGGGAAGAATCTAATCTAGGCATTGGTTATCAAACCTTGTTTCTCAAAGCCTTATTTGAGAAAATTATCTGGATACAGTTTTTATGTCTATGACATGCACTGCATTTTCAGGAATTGTTAGATCAACCAGATGAATCCCTTTAGCACTTGTAATTTTCATTCTTCATTTTGCAGTTTACTGTCATCCCTACCCACAAGCATTCACCCCCAGTGAGGCACACAGTATTGCTATTGGTCTAGTGGCTGGCTGAGGGTTTTGCTCAGGGTCAACACTGTTCCCTTATAGCTCTGAAATTTGCAATTTATTAAAGCAGTGCACCTCACTAAGCCATATTGGCTATTGCTACCCTTCCATATGATGAAGCAACAATTTACAACCTGGAACTACCTTTCCCTTTTCCCTCTGAAAGTAATTATTACCTAAAAAGCTGTAATAAATCAGAGCACTTAAAGGTGGCCCAAGGGAGCTTTTATGTTTGTTAAATCTTGTCAGACATAGTTTGGTTTTGCAAAAACCTAGAAAAATTCCTCATTTTATTTTTATTTGAGTTTTAAGAGCAACAAAGTTGAGAAAGTTTGGATTAAAGTTTGTCATTGGGATTTATTTATTTTTTTTTAATACTGTCATCGATGCTAACTCAGATATTAGATACAGTAAGTCAGTTCTCTTTAATTCCCAGAGAACTAATGCCAGGCTGAGCCAGAGCACTGGCTCCAGTGGTGTCAAAGGGTGCACTTACTGTACTGGGAGCTGTGGAGGTTTCATGTGCTTACAGAGGCTACTGCAAATGCAGGCACCTCAAGTCCTGCCTGTACTTTATTTTACACACCGCAGATACGTTTTGCATCGTGCGCAATGGAAGTGCCTTGAGGTACTTCTGCTACCAAATATCTCCTAAAACATGGGGTTGGACTAGGAGATCTTCAACAGTGGCTTCCAACCCAAACCATTCTGTGATGACATGACTATATGATGGGCCAGAAAAAAATCTCTTGAAGGAGAAGTTAGCGCCAACATTGTCAGAGATGCTGCTGTTGCAGTGATTTGGGCAACAAAATATAGCAACTCTGCTCCTGCAAACCCTGAAAACTAAAATGCTTTCTAAATCTATTCCAAATACTGAGCCTTAATTTTACCTCAGTAAAATGGATTTATTCTCTTAATAGAAAAGTCATTCCTTTTTTTTTTTTTCTTTTTTTTTTTTTTTTACAGTGAATTAAGTCAGAGTTTCCAAAGTTGATATATATGCCCTTTTAACAAACTGAATGGGACTAACTTTATGGCAGTTTTTGGTAGGGCAGACAAGGTTAAAAGCATTAGTGGAGAGAGCAGAGACATAGGCTGTCTGGAGAATATCTGTTGGAATAGCTGAGGTGGTTTTAGTAAGGAAAGTGTAGATACAAAGCGTTTTCTGTTTACTGCTTTTCTTCCAGACAGTAAATTTACTAACTGGTTAGTATTTGTAATGCAAAAAAAATTGAAAGTGCTGATGCACTCACAAAGGTATATTGGGAATATCAGAGGCGTGGTGTAAAGATGGACTGGCATATCTGTGGAAGATAAAGTACAGCTCCACAGCGTGGTTCAGGTGGGCACAGGCTGGAGCACTTGACTTCTTGTGTTTTAAGTCTTTCCTGTCTGTGTCCCTCTGCTCCACTGCAGCAAAGGTAAAGAGGTCACAGAAATAAAAAGAAGCTATCTTCCAATGATGTTATATTGTGAGCAGAGTTTTGTAGATTCTTTAATCTAGGAACGAAGCTGTTACTGTAATTCTCACTGTTTGTGTGCAGTAGTTGCAGGCCTGATTAAAAAAAAAAAAAAAAAAAAAAAATCGGAAAAAAAACAACAAACAAAACAAAACCCCAGGCCCCAGAAAAGTGCCTTCAATGGGTGGGGAATGCTAAACTGCTGGAGGGGTGGTTAGATGTTCTTGAGAAATGCAAGCATTACTTTGGGAAACAGTCTAGACCAGGGCATAGTGACAATGCATTGACATTAAAACAGACACTTTTTTTACTATTACTAAAAAGTCACTGAAGTATGAAATGTGATGTTAGAAGAATGATGAAAAATGAAAAATAAAGAATTACAAATAATTCTTCTGTTTGAAACACTCTCCAATTAAATGCCTGTCTAATCTGCTAATGGTTAAGTGAGATCAGCTAACGAAGAATGCACAAAACAGTTGGGCTGCAGCTCTGCTGTACAATCAGTCCTGTGAATAAAATTGTTACCTGATAGTGATGAAGGGTTATTGAAGCTGATTCACAGTGAAACTCCAGCTGACTTTGATGGGGAAAGAGGAGAACTAGGATCTCACTCTCCATCTTTAGCTAATAGAGAGACTTTTAACATCACTGAAAAGGGGAAGAAATTCTTCCTCAACTTTTCACTGAAACACCTCAAATAAATAGGATTATACATTTGTAAGTTCTTCTGACCTAAAATTAACAAGTGCCTACTCAAACAACTGAGTGGTCTCATTGCAGAGGGTGAATGAACAGCAACTCTGAAATGAAGACAGTGTATGTAGAGTCAGATCGTTCCCTTTTTAACTTCTCTACACTTATATCGGGAGAACTAGTAAAAACATTGGTTCTCAACTGCCAGTGATATACTCATAAAAGTATTACTAATGATGTGAACAGTCCCACATACATTTAATGGCATGTTCCCAAAGGACAAGAAGCTTCTTCACCTCTGAGGTTCAAATCTGCATGAAATCAGGTTGCGGGTAGAAAGGAGCAAACATAAGAGTGACACTGGATGAAAATCTGGAGAATTAAATCAAGATGTTATTTTGGTCTTACAGTCCCTATAAGCAGCGAGAAGCACAGGCCCCTTTTTAATACTCCACAAAACATCAGTACCTTGGGGTATTTTTCTGTTGGCTTGGATTGGATTTTTTTCCCCCTTAAAGCTTCATGCTCTTCTGGAGATGTCACTCCTACCTCCCTAACAAAGACTTGCGAGTCATACACATATTAACTCCAGGCTCAGCAATCCTAATTTATAGACCTTGTAGCTGCATGTAAAAATGTAGTAGAGCCCCCAGCTGGCAGGCTGTCCGGCTGCCCTCTGGGACAGCCCCTTGGGTGGCGCTCATGCTGGGCTCCTTCCAGCAGCTTTAGTCACCCCTTGCTAAACCTGCTAACAAGGAACTGTCGCCCGGCTCTGTGTGGAGGCAATAGCCACAGCAACAGCTTGGTTACTCCCTTTTGGCAACCCCTTCTCCAATTAAGAAGGGGCATCTGCGAGGTCATAGTTGCAGCCTTTCTGCTTCCCTTCCCTGCTGCAGGCACGTGCACTCTCTGTTCACCTTCCTGCAACAAGGTAAATCCTTTAATCTTCCAGTTCAAAGCCAAAACCAGTGGAAGGGTGCTCAAAAGCAGTAACTGCTTTTCGTTTCTCTAGAATGTCATCATCTTGGAAACTGTATTCATCAGTGAATCTCTGTGAGAAAGTCAGGAACATCTGGCCCTGGAAAGGCAAATATTAGGTGAATATCTAGTTTTACCATTGTTCACTACAAAAAATTGCTCTCTGTCATAAGAAGATGATACTTACTTGGCACTGCTTTATAGACATAAATCTCATTTGCTTTTACTCTTGCCAAAATAGTTTTTATTCTGAAAAGCAAATGGCAGAGAGTTGAGAACTTGAAGACTCTTGTCTGAAGTTGTTGCTGTTACATGAAGATGCGTGAAAGTTATAACGATGGGAATAAACGTAAAGATCTTAAAATAAACTTTTTTGGAACTGGAATGATCCAGTGACATGAGTAGAATTACTGTAGCATAAATCATGGTTTGGCCGAAAATCTCAGTACTTCTGCAGTTTTTGGTAATTCCATGTAAGGCCCTTGTAATTTTGTCAGCATGCAGTATGTGCAGTCAGTGTTGCCATTTGCTTCAGTTTAGCCCAGATCATGCTTGGTTCCATTACTTTCTATACGTGCTTTTAGGGCTGAGTGGTGGCAGGTTCTATTTTCACCTGTGAAGAAATACAGAAACAGGGAAAAGTATCCCCTAATGCTTCCTTAAACCAGACTGTCAATAAACCCTAATTATTTTCTGGAGAAAGCAAATATTCACTTATGTTTTCATAGCAGAGAAACCATCATCTCACACTAGGAAGTGTGCTTGCAAACTCTGAATAAGCACTTTACTTGCTCAAACTCTTAGGCTGTATGGGAACCAACACTTTTCTCCCCCACAAATATCTCTGTTACCTGATAAATTGTCCGAGTGTGGCACATATTCATGATCAAGGATTCATACTTTGAATTTCACTTGAGAGACCTGATACCTTCCCTTTACTCAGCCTTTACTAGTTGTTTACAGATGGTTAATAACAAGTTGCAACTATATGAGTAAGTGAATCACATTTGTATGGGATTGGATCAAATTTGTTCTTTGATACGTTCAGCATGCCGAATTTGGGATGTTCAAATTTTTGGGTACTGCCAGTACTGGTTGAAAGCTGCTGACTGGGGAGCTGTCAATACCTAGCTCATGATCTAAATGCTAGTGTCAGTACAACATCCAGAGTTAAGTTTCCCCTGGTCTAGCTTGGGCTGCTCCAATAATCGTGGAAGAAGATGCTGAACAGTCTCAGGCACAGGGTCTGGGGGTATGTGTTCGGTCTCTTGCCTCCAAAGCAGCAGGAACAAGTGGAAGTGTCAGGAGGTCACCTGGCTGAGACCTTGTAATGAGCTTGTGGCACAGCTTGGCACGTGCTGTTGTGGTTGAGTCTGCTTTGGATCACTGCCAGGCTGGAAGAGAAGTTGTCAGGGGTGTGTTTCATCAAGTGTGCATTAAGAAGCTGTGTGTATGCTCCTTGTTGGTTTTGTTGGGGTTTTTTTGTTTGATTGGGGGGGGATTTTTTTTTTGTCAGTTTGCTTAGTTTTGTTACTGGCTTTCTGAAAATCTCCAAAGAGAACCAAAAAGCTTTAATAGGTAATAAAATTAAACCTTTTACAACAATAGTGGGGAAAACTACATTAATTTCTCAAACTATGTGGTGCTGGGGGTTTTATGTATTATTTGGGAGGGTGTCTTTTTATTTCTTTTAATATTTTTTTAATTACCATTTCTTAAGCAATGTCAGTATTTGTAGAGATACAGAGTACTTATGGCAGAAGCAGGAGCACAGGAGACTCAGGTATTGTGAACCAAAGTGGTAGGGTTGCAGTTAATTCCTGCTATGGTGAAGGCACTGTGAAGACTCACAGACTTCACAAAGGTGCAGAGAGATCTGGGGTGATTTTCTCCCAGAAAAGTGTCAGAATTAACTCTTTTAGTGCTTGTCTGCAGGGAAAATTTGCCAGTGTAATTAAAGTGCTCTAGTTACACAGGTATAACTTGGTTTTCCGTCACTCTTGTTTCAGGAGGAGTGCTCAGGCAGGGAGTTTATACTGGAGTAACCACGGCAATGTGCTGCCATACAAGTACAGCAAGGCTATTTGCCAGCTGGTGCGAGCCAGGTGGTTGCCATCTGAGATGCTCAGGACAGCATTGCTCATGGTGGGAAAAAAAATGCCGAGCTGTGCCAGGGCCTTAGGCAGAGCACACATTCCCATCACCGCCCTGAAAATAAACATTTTAAGTCATAAGTCAAATCATTTCCCTATGTATATAAGCTCCATCTGCCTTTGAAAACCTCCTATCGCAGCTTTCTTTCACAGTTCAATATGACAGAAAGAGGAATTTAACTGTTAATATTCACCAGGCTTCTGCCATTTGATCCTTGACTCAGTTTCTCACCACCCCACCTTTCTGCCACCCCTCTTTTTCTCCACCCTGCCTGTGGCTGCAGTGATTCCTACCTGAGGGAAAGGATGGGAAAGGGATGAGGTGACAAGCTGGAAGCGTGAGTGACCTGGCTCCAAATCCTTGCTTTCCTGCAGATGTTTTGAATGGTTTTGGGTAAGACAGTGCCTCTGCAGTTTGATTTATGCCCTGTGAAGGTGACAAGCAGCACGTCTGCAATTCTGGCCAGACTTGCAAGTCTTACAATGTGGTGATTAACCACAGTGGAGAAAAGGAGTTGCAGAGGGTGTGCAGGCTGAGAGGTCAGATCAGTATCTCGGCTGCGCTGCATTTCCTGGGAGATAGGGACTGAAAAGTTGTTCGTTCCCCACCAGGCTGCTTTTCTGGAGCAAATCCACTCTGCCCTCCTTCCTCTTCCCTTACTGAGCAGTCTTCCAGAGCTTTAACTGTCCAAAGCAGGTTTCTGTTTATATTAATGCACTAAAAAAGTATCTTTCTGAAAAGGGAGAAATCCCCTTGAAAGCCCTGGTGACCTCTGATTATTACAACCTGAAGAAATAATTGATTTTAAAGCAGGAAGGTTCACATAACTTCTCAGGTAATTTGTCTTATGAAGACTTGGCTGGAGAAAGACAAACTTCATTCAAAGAGAGATGTTCTAATGAAGTTGACTTTTCAATGTACAAGATATCAGTTCATTATGGGAACGACGCTGCTGTTACTGTCAGCATTTGCTAACAACAGGTTTAAAAAAATTGGCAGCACTGGATGTTAGTGCTGGATATGGAAAAAGAGAAAAAGAAAAGGGGGGGAGTGGGAGGGCAGACCATTAAAGCTGAGCTACAGTTAGTTTGCTCTTCAGCTCTTCATCATCCACAGGTAGGCTCCCATGCTTGGCCTTGTCTGGACTGGAGCTATTTATTTGACTACTGTTTTTGCAGGGAGTTCCTGAACTGCTGAATATATTGTGTGTGTTCATCAGCTTGAATAATTTGCTTTTACTTACACCAGTCCCTGTCTGGGGAGGGGTGAGGGGGGGAACCCGCATATCTTATGTGGGAACTCTATTTTACAGTTGTTAAAAGCAGCTGTTTGAATCCTACTATTCAGTCTTTTCTTTACTTCATTTCCAATGGGACAATTCAGATTGTGAATTTAGCTCAAGGATATACAATGAGGGTAGTCAAACGTCTTTACATAGTCTCAAATTTGCGTCATAAAGAACTGCAAAAAAGGCATCCCAACGCAACATTGAAAGTTAGACGGCAATTTATTTCTATAGTCTAATCTGGCAGTCATTTCCCTGGCCTACAACAGCCTTGGAAGTGCTCTGCTGTGGTTTGTACACTCCAGGAAGAAAGAGGCCCACATGGGCATCAATACATGCCGATGTTAAATCTACCTTCTGTGTTTCAGAACTTGTGTTTACTTGGGTAACTGTAGGCAAACAGTATCCCTGGCATGAAAATGAAGGGATAGACTAATAGTTCAGTACTCACAATCACAGAAAATGAGGGATTGGAAGGGACCTTGAACACCTAGATCAGATCAGAGGAACGCGTCCAGGCGAGTTTTGAATGTCTCCAGAGAAGGAGACTCCACAGCCTCCCTGGGCAGCCTGTTCCAGTGTTCATCTGTTTTCCCTCTTCCAGCCATGTCACTTTTTCAATGTTAGATATCTGGGAGAGACAATCTGTAGTTTTTTAACAGTAAATGGATTGTGCTACCTGTCTGGTCTGGTCCTTGGTCAGAGTAGTGGACGGAGTGGTGGCAATTACTTAGTGGGTAAGAATTGCCAGTTCCAGTCCCTTTCCTTATCCAGGTGTCTCTAGTTGAGTCTTTTTTTCATTCTTACTCTGCAGAGAATTACTTTCACCAAGAAATAATTTATTCTTGTTTCTTTCAACATACAAAGCAAACCAGTGCTGTGTCCTTTCAGATCACTGATGGATTTTTGTTACTCTTCTGTGAGGAGGCAACCCAGGGTGACAAAGGCAGGCTGAGCTTCCAGTCCAATAGGCACTATTCGTATGTGTGTAAAATCTGAGATGATTATACCTATCTAGGGGAAAGCACACAATGTATTTGATTCTTCATCGGATTTGTCTCTGCAATTTCATTGATGATGGACCTCATTTGCTTGGTCTCTCTGTTGGGCTAATCAGCGGTGGTGGAGAAGTTTTGTTCAAAACTTGCTCAAGGCAGCCTGTTCCAAAAATCCAAAATAAAAAAATCCAAAACCAGATGTGGTATTTCTACGGCCATATTGGGTAAAAATAGTTATCTTTGAGAACAGTGGTAAGTTTTGTAAAAGGTGTCCAGCTGGGGAACTCTCAGCACAGGAAGGATATGGACCTGTTGGAGGGAGTCCAGAGAAGGGCCTTGAAGATGATCAGAGGCCTGAACCACCTCCCATATGAGGACTGAGCAAGTTGTGGTTGTTCAGCCTGGAGAAAGAAGGCTGCAGAGAGACCTTATAGTGGTCTTTCAGCACCTAAAGGGGACCTATAGGAGAGATGGGGAGGGACTGTTGGTAAAAGAGTGTAGTGATAGGATGAGGGATAATGGTTTTAAACTAAAAGAGGGGAGATTCAGACTAAATAGAAGGAAGACGGTTTTTGACAGTACGGTTGGTGAAACTCTGGAACAGGTTGCTCTGAGAGGTAGTAGATGCCCTGTCCCCAGAAACATTCAAGGTCAAGTTGGATGGAGCTCTGAACAACCCAATCTAGCTAAAGATGTCCCTGCTCATTGTCGAGGGGTTGGACCTACCTTTAAAGGTCCTTTTCAACCCCAACTATTCTATAATTCCAAGTTTTATCCAAACGTGACCTCTGAGGAAATGCCTACAAGCTCTCAGGTTACTGCACCTGTAAATCCGGGGAGGAGTATGTCCAGTGGCGACTGTCCCAGGAGGTCATTCCGGGCCAGCTCCG
>VZTM01015179.1:1762-14896 GCA_013400555.1 Jacana jacana | reverse complement strand
GGCAGCTGCGCCGGGGCCGGGCCGGGCACGGGAACCGGGAGGGGGCCCCGGCGCTGGCCGAGGTGCCCGCCTGGGGTCGGGTGTCGGCCGGCTTTTCCTCCGCTACCGCCGGGGCGTTCCAACCTGCGGCTCGTCGCTTCATAAAGCAAACGAAACGAAACAAAACTCACCCCAAAACCAGTCAATGATTCTATGAGAACAACAACCAAAAAAGACAAATAAGGGGTAAAAAAGACAACAAGGGTAAAAAAGTGCAAACCTAGCAAATGTCCCTTGGGTTTAAACGGTAGGGATTTGGGGCTGCAATTGGTTTGGGGGGCTTTGTTATCAATTGTCTGGGAAGGGGACACCCCCTGTGTATTGACTACTCCACCAGCACAGCAGCATTTCCCCGGGCAGGTGCGTGTGGTTGGGTTCGGCACAGCCTTCATTGCAGCTCCCAGGGGTCGGTGAGGGCAGTGGGGAGATGTGGGACTATATGGGCCACCCTGAGCAGCCAGCTGCCCTCTTGGACTGGGATCAGGAGCCTTTGGGGCTTCCCATAATATCAGTAACAGGGGAGGAATCAGCCTTGTCTTTTGCTTTTGTATTTCGAAAGTAGATATTTGTTGAGAGAATACTCTGTGTCTGCTGAAGAATTCTATGCCAAAACCCCTAAAATCCCAATAAAATGAAGGAAAAAGGAAGAAAACAATAAGACAACTTAAGTTAAACAAGCCAAAGAAGGGAAAGCATAATTTGCTGATGTACGAGATCACAACTTAAACATGGTATAGAGGAAAGAGCTGATATTTTGTTCTGACCTAATAATCATAATTTTATTTGCAGAGTTTTTTCCAAAAATGTAAGGCTTCTGATAAGGATGATGATGTGGCTTAAGTAATTTAGCCATTTTAACTCTTCTTTCAGATTATCTACTATCTATTAATTTAAATGAAGTTATGCCACACTGCCTTTCTGAAATCAATGGAACTGAGCACATCAGAAGAGAGAGGAAATTCTGGGTTGTTTATGGTATTCTGGACACAAATAGATGAGGCAACTGAGTCTGTTATGTTTTAGGATAGAGAACTATGGATGTAAACAAAATGCTGAAGGATCTATTGGTGCTAATGAATTTTGATTTCCCCATTCCTAATGCCAGACATTATAAAAAACAGTTTTATTTATTATTTTTGTCTTTTAGGCATCATATGTTGTCCCTTCTCTGTGACTCTGAGTACTTAAAACATGACGATACTCATCATGAAAACTGAGCTTCTCATAAATAGCATGACTCTAGGAGCTGTAGCTTTAAAAAGAAAGCTANAGAGAAGGGCCTTGAAGATGATCAGAGGCCTGAACCACCTCCCATATGAGGACTGAGCAAGTTGTGGTTGTTCAGCCTGGAGAAAGAAGGCTGCAGAGAGACCTTATAGTGGTCTTTCAGCACCTAAAGGGGACCTATAGGAGAGATGGGGAGGGACTGTTGGTAAAAGAGTGTAGTGATAGGATGAGGGATAATGGTTTTAAACTAAAAGAGGGGAGATTCAGACTAAATAGAAGGAAGACGGTTTTTGACAGTACGGTTGGTGAAACTCTGGAACAGGTTGCTCTGAGAGGTAGTAGATGCCCTGTCCCCAGAAACATTCAAGGTCAAGTTGGATGGAGCTCTGAACAACCCAATCTAGCTAAAGATGTCCCTGCTCATTGTCGAGGGGTTGGACCTACCTTTAAAGGTCCTTTTCAACCCCAACTATTCTATAATTCCAAGTTTTATCCAAACGTGACCTCTGAGGAAATGCCTACAAGCTCTCAGGTTACTGCACCTGTAAATCCGGGGAGGAGTATGTCCAGTGGCGACTGTCCCAGGAGGTCATTCCGGGCCAGCTCCGGGCACCGGGGCGGCCGCCCTCCCCGCCGGGCCGCCTGCACAAGCGCCGGCTGCCACCCAGCGGCCNCCACCAGCACAGCAGCATTTCCCCGGGCAGGTGCGTGTGGTTGGGTTCGGCACAGCCTTCATTGCAGCTCCCAGGGGTCGGTGAGGGCAGTGGGGAGATGTGGGACTATATGGGCCACCCTGAGCAGCCAGCTGCCCTCTTGGACTGGGATCAGGAGCCTTTGGGGCTTCCCATAATATCAGTAACAGGGGAGGAATCAGCCTTGTCTTTTGCTTTTGTATTTCGAAAGTAGATATTTGTTGAGAGAATACTCTGTGTCTGCTGAAGAATTCTATGCCAAAACCCCTAAAATCCCAATAAAATGAAGGAAAAAGGAAGAAAACAATAAGACAACTTAAGTTAAACAAGCCAAAGAAGGGAAAGCATAATTTGCTGATGTACGAGATCACAACTTAAACATGGTATAGAGGAAAGAGCTGATATTTTGTTCTGACCTAATAATCATAATTTTATTTGCAGAGTTTTTTCCAAAAACGTAAGGCTTCTGATAAGGATGATGATGTGGCTTAAGTAATTTAGCCATTTTAACTCTTCTTTCAGATTATCTACTATCTATTAATTTAAATGAAGTTATGCCACACTGCCTTTCTGAAATCAATGGAACTGAGCACATCAGAAGAGAGAGGAAATTCTGGGTTGTTTATGGTATTCTGGACATAAATAGATGAGGCAACTGAGTCTGTTATGTTTTAGGATAGAGAACTATGGATGTAAACAGCATGCTGAAGGATCTATTGGTGCTAATGAATTTTGATTTCCCCATTCCTAATGCCAGACATTATAAAAAACAGTTTTATTTATTATTTTTGTCTTTTAGGCATCATATGTTGTCCCTTCTCTGTGACTCTGAGTACTTAAAACATGACGATACTCATCATGAAAACTGAGCTTCTCATAAATAGCATGACTCTAGGAGCTGTAGCTTTAAAAAGAAAGCTATGGTTATATATCTTTGAGAAAGCTCAAAGTTAGGAAAATCACATTAGCTGGGGGCGTTGGGAGTTTTGCTTGCCATTTTTAGTTATCAAAGTGTCTGTAGATATTACATATTGATAATCAGGAATGAGAATGACCAACAATACTGCTAAATTGTTCTATTAAAGCTGTGGGATGTGTAGCAACGAGAAGGCAACCAACTCTTTTGTTAAGAGCCAGGTTGGGACTATACTGATTTCTAGTCTTGGATAATTTTTTTCCCATCAACTATCAAAGCCTGGCATCCTCCATATAGTACTGTCAAGGAGTTTGATAAATATCTTGCTGATTATTTATATACTTTATATAATTCTGGCTTATTTTTGACAGGTAATCACGTCAGCATTTGCTGCAATCTAGCTTGTGCTATAAATGTTTTTCTCATGCTGTCGAGTTGCTATGTTAAGTTGAACACAGGGACTGCCTGCCATAGATAGAGAAATGGTGCTGCATGAGAAAATTGTGCCTAAAATCTCTGTTTGTAAGGCTAAATAGGAGAAAGGAAGAGTATTATTTACTGAGGGACTTTATACAAGAACAAATTAACTTCTTTTTGTTTCCAGTCAAGATCTGTTCACTGAAAACTACCCTAGCTTTTAGGATTTAGGATAGTAACTCTAGTAATTGGTAGCAGCCTCCTGTTAGTGGGTAAGAAAGTTGTGTAGGAAGCTGGCAACACGGAAAAGTCATTTACAGAGCTGCTGGAAAACTCAGAGTAAAATTACTTTTTCCTTTCTGTCTTTTTTGGTAAATGAGATGGTAACTTTTTCTAAAACCAGTGTCAACTCCCTCTGTGGTGTTTCCAAAAACCACATAATTTTCACGTCTGGGCAGGCCTGACTGAACAAATGTATCAGTGGCTTCTGTGCCCTACCTTTCAGCATGGGCAAATTGTAGGATAGCATACTATATTAGAAGTTCACATAAGCAGAAACCCATTTTTCACAGGGATTGCTGGCATCAGTCCCATGGAGGCAGCAGAGCTGCCTAATGGTTTTTTCTTCCCCCTCTGGAGTGGCAGCACTCTGTGTACCTTGTCTGCAACATACAGCAGAGTGTAAATGGTCAACAACCTGAGTACATTAAACCTGGCTTAGGTGAAAGTAAGGCAGCTAGCAGGCATCAAACATTTTCCAGAGGAGATACCATGGTTTTTGTTGGTTTTGAGTTGAGTTGGTCTTTAACTAAGCTTAAAAATGCTGTTATTAGTCTGTCCAAGCCAGTGGACTCTGCTAATCAAGAAATATTGAGCCGCTTCCGTGGAAAGTAGTTAAAAATGCATTTTTAAAACAGTTAATATTTTATTGTGCACTCTTTCATTTCACGCAAAGCCTTGCTTTGTTTGTGTTAGTGTCCAAGTATTGTGATCTGTGCATGGGATGTGTGTGCACAGATAAATGTCTTGAGTTAGACTGGCTCCAGATGGAGAGCAACACCATCTGCTGCCTTTAACTCACAGCCCCAAAGACCGTAGATCTGATCCCAGGGGAATGTCTTTGTGCTCCTCTGCTTGCAATATTTCTTAAATGTTTCTCACACCTCCCATAGGAGTGATGTCCCAGCTTTATTTCAGCAATGAAAGGACACCTGCTGCTGCAAATTTTTATTTGTACCAGGGTTTTCTGCTACGGGATCTATAAAGAAGAACAACAGGAACTCTTCCTGTTGGCACCCCAAGTTCAAAATGCAACATTATTCCTGCAAGAAGGAGGAGGAAGGCCTGGGCATAAAAAAGCATAAACAGAAAACTAAAAGCAGCATTTACCTCATCCTCCATTTTGGCAAAAATATCTGGGAATGTGACAAAAGTTTTGCTACTCGTTAATGCCGAAGACCTGTATAGGGGTTCCCAGAGGGTGAAGATGCCGACCTTTGCTTGGATTTCCCAAACCTGCCCTGAGCTTTACTGTCCCAACCCCTCTGAAGTTTCTGTGCTCTTCCAGTGTTTTAAGTTAAGGAAAATGAGGACTGAAGAAAACACAGTAAAGAGGCGATAAAGCTTTTCCTAGACAAATTTTGTTCTAATCCTTACAAACATCAGTAGCATAACGAGAAAAATCAAGCAGTAAAATTTAAGATTCCCGTAGCACAAACGATGTCCAGCTTTCCTAATTTACTAGAGTTTGCATTTGGAGTCACTGTTAGAGATGTTAGAGACCTTTCTGCCCCATTTCCTCTTTAATTTATCAATTACAAGAATCTTTTCTGCTGTATCCTCATTTACTGCTCTGTAATAAACAACAAAAAAAGAATGTGAATCTTAACTGGAAAATTCAATTGAGTACAGAGAGTTTACTTGGAGTTCAGAACCACAAGATTTTATGATCAAAACTCTCTTGGCATTTCATGAACCAGTAGGTATTTTGGAGTGTCAAAAGGAGATTGTGTGCACGGACAATGGGTGATTTACAGCAGGATTGTGCTTTACCCCTTACCTTTCTCACAAACAATCCAAACCAAGCATTTTCAAGCATCTTCTGCCATGGTACATAGTGAGCATACAATAATTTTTAATATTCTAAGTCTAGAACTACCTTTGCTGCTTATGCCTCTATCATGCTTGTAGCTCCTCTCTAGAGCAATGACCTTAGCATAATCAAGTGAGAGGCAATTGTTATGGATGTATTATGTCATGCTGATTGGGAAGGTACCGTCAGCTGGTGTTAAGTGTTATTTCATAAGGGCTTGACTATTAAATTACTATTGCAGGTTATGAATCTTTCAGTTGTGCTTTCAGTTCTTACTGTAAAATATTCTGTATTTTTTGTTCTGGTTTCCCTAATACGTATGTTGAAAGGGACTGGCCAATTTATATAAACTTCTAAATCTGTAGTCTCTGTAGTCTCTTCTTCTATGAAGTATCAGCATCATGTAATGAGACACATCCTGCAGTGCTGCGGATAAGGCTTTGACTTTACAGCACTCATTCATGCAGAAAGCAGGATGAGGAGTGTCCAAGTTTTCCGGTGCCTGGTACACAGTGCTCCTTAGCTTCAAAGTTGTTGGAGACCATTAACACAAAGAGTATCAAACTACTAATGCCACGTCCTGCAAGATGCCACTTCATCAAGCCCTGTTCAGGGGTATGATCTGCAGTCATGAGAAAGGCAGTTGCAAGTAGGAAGCAAGATGCTGGCAGGTCGCACACGGGTGGCAAAGCTTTTGTCCAACTGTTTCTAGTGACAGATATTGCCCTGACCACTAGAGGCTCTGTCAGTGCCCAAGATGGGAGTGTGGTTGGGTTGGTACATGCAATAACCTGTGTGTTTAACTTTTTGAAACTGGTATTCAGCTTGACTTAACTTAGAAATATTTGTGGGTCCAGTTACAGCCAGTTTAAAAGCCATACTTGATCACAACTCAAGTGAGCAAGTTCAGAGGCCACTGTGGTGTAGGAATAGGAGACAGGATGTTTTCTACAGTAATAATTTCAGTTTTGTTGTTACTTGTGCAGCAGTTGAAAACAGTTTTGTTGATGATCAGGTTTTTTTCCCAAATTGCTGCAGGAGACAGAGACCTGCTGCCAGAGAGGCCAAGTTAGCTGCTTGCCTTCCAAGAGCACGTTTTGATTTTAGTGAAGTCTGAAATTATTAGCTGCCATATTAACCAAGACAGATAATGTATCAGTGGCTGGAATAATTTCACTTCAGATCCTAACATTCAGGCTGATGGGTTTCTGTGCAAAAGCCAGACCTCACCCAGTAAACCAGAAGTGAAATCTTCCTTGGCCTTGTCAGATTGGAGTGAAAATGCTGGGGAACAGTGTGCTTTAAATTTTGGGGCGAAGACAGATGTGCATGTAATATTTGGTACAGTAGTGTCACAGAGGTCTGTCCTAGTCACCCACAAAATAGGGGAAATCTGCAGAATCGCACGGGTAGGTAAAGACAACCCCCCACTGGGGTAAATTGCTGCATTCCCCTTGCTGAGAAAGAAGAAATGGCCCATTAGTATGTAATTGTGGAACCAAGGGCTGCTTAGGAAATAGATCATTACAAACAGAACTTACTTGTGATTGCTACAGAGATTAAACCTTGGAAATCTTTCTTACAATTCAAAGTTGTTAAGGTGTGCTGAAGTGCTGCGGGATAATAAGTTGTAGTACAAGTGCAGGATTTTAGCATGGAGCTATTTCTATAGGTATTAAAATATAAAGTTGGGTGGGGGGCCCTCTGGTACCGGGAGAAACATGGAGTTAGATGATGAACATGTTCAGAACCTGGTCCCTGAGTGGATCACTATAAAAGAACTTCAGGAAGGGTACATAAAGGTGATTTACTTTTCACCTTTTTCTGGCTTACTGCAGGAAAAATGTAATTGAACTTCAACTGGTCTCTGAATTATTTGGCCTTCTGTTAAGGTAGCAGGGAAAGATCTTTGATAGATGTTTATTATGCTCCTGGTGGAAGATTTTGTGCTGTATAACATGAGAATCATGAGAGTAAAAAGAAAAAAAAAGTAAAAGGAGGCTTTTAAGGTTGCTTTCTACTATGTGCTTTTCACCTCTGTGGTTTTCTGTGCCATCTCTATCCTGAGTTCCTGCTTATAAGAACCAGTAATGCACAAGCTGCCCTCACTTGGCCTTTGCTCTTCTTTTTCTCTCTCCCTCCCTCTCCAACTATTTTGTTGAAAACCAAGAAGTCAGTCATTTAGAGTTTTCTCCGTGGTTTTACACCACAGTACTTCTAACTGTCAAAATTGCTTTCTCATTTTTGAAATAGCACATCTAAGATGCGGTAATTTTCCATGTAAATTAAATTTCATAACACAATTTCAAATGCTCCTTAAAATAAAATGCTTAAGTAAAATAAAGTAATGTTTGCACGGTTAAGTAACAGATCTACAAAACCTCTTTAGTGCTTACAGTGGGGCTCAGTGACAGGACATATTTCCAACCCACTTGGTTAATGTACTGGTTTGAAACAACAGATAAAGCATTAGAGACATCCTGGTTGTAACTGGAAAGCCTAGAGGGTTCAGGATCCTTTGCAACAGGACAAAGATGTCTGTGTTCCACAAAATGCCAAGTTGCCAAGTTGCAGGATTCACAAAATTAAACAGGAAAAGCATACATACTGATAAGGAACAGTTTGCTAATTTTTGCAAATCAAAGAGCTTGAAAAGCACTAATAATAGATTTATTGCTGAACAACATCCTTTGTATTTATTTATTTATGGACAGATGCAGGATGATCGGCGGCATCCTGTTTTATTTCATTTTGTTTGTATAAGTAGAACACTGAAGTGCTTAACTGGGAATAAGTGCTGATTAAAGGTGCATCTAAATTTATCCCACATTGTTTGGGGATGGTATGGACTTGGGAAATCTGAAATCAGATCATTTGATTGTAAATCTTGATTGGTGTGTTAAATAGCGCAAGTATATTCCAGGCTGAAGTGTGCAGTCAGAGTCCAGTAGAGATGTTGTATAAACCTGGGTGACTCCCTTGGGTGAAAACATGGCATTTTTATTCTCCTTTTTATTTTGTCCCACTGATCTAATTAAATGCTGTCTGAAAGTGCACATGTGGTTCATATTATAATAGGGTAGATAACATGCTATTATACATACATTATATTATTAGGTATCATATATATTGTTAGAACTTCCTAAACTGCAGGACGGTGGAAGGATTTCCCTATGTTTTATATGATTTAATGGGTTGACGGCATTACCACTATCTTACATAGCATAAAATAAGAAATAGGTGTTTCACCCCCAGCTGTTGAGGCATTCCTCTGGCTGTGGGCATGAATTGCCCCTCCCAGATGGGTGAGCCTGACCACGTCCCCCAACTCCAGTGGCCCAGCCCCAGCAGAGGCTGTGTGAGCTCCCCAGGAATGGCTCCTGCTCCCTTTGCTCCTGTCTATTACCTGGTTTTGTCTGTCCACTTCTCATAGTTACAAGAAGAGCACACAAGCACAGCAAAGGCATCAAAGTAAGATGTTAAAGATCAGAGAATATTAAAGATAGGGGCTGGGCAGAAAGCAAAAGCTTTTAAATATTAAAACTTGGAGCTGTGGATAACATTCATTGAGATTGTCTCGGGAATTTTCAAGCCAGTAAGGACTGCAGCACCTGCAGTGGTCCCAGTTCATGAGGAAACATCTAGAGGTGTAGAGTGAATGCTACCTCAGACCTCAATGTGTCAGTAAAAGCTTACAAAGCAAAAAAGGTTATCTGATGAGGGTGTGATGGTCCTGTAAAGATCTGCAACAGCATTTATTTTCTGCGAGTGGTATTTTTAGTTTGGGACTTGAAAGATTTTGAACCTCCTCAAGGTTTACCTGTGAAGGCAACTGACCAAAAGCTTTAAAGATAGGCAGATGAAGTAAATGATAGATCTTGCACTGGAGTTTCCCAACTAGCGGACAGTCATTAGGTATTTCCTCTGTCTGCAGTCTAGTGCAGAGGGGTGTAAATAAACTCCTCAACATCTCTGGGCACAAACAGGTCTGCATATCTAGAGAAAAGAAGCAGCAGCATTTAGATTGTCCCTGAATCTTGTTATTCCCTTTACTCAAAAAATGCACTGCACATTCTTCTGTGCTTGTCTTAAGAGTTCTGAGGCGGGGGGGGTTTAATTGTTAAAAAAGGCAATTATAAATACAGTTAAATACGTTTTTGCAACTTACTCCTATTGTAATAGTTTTATGCAGTAATGCATCATGGCAAACTAGGTGTTTTTAACATTTAGGTTATAGTGAACTCTATGATATTTATATACATAGCAAGCAGGAATCCAGAGTTACATTCCATACACAGAATGTAACTTCATACACCTTAGGGACTTACACTTCAGAGACTTTTAAATACAAGCCCCTGGCTTGAAGCTATCTTTCTCTTGGCTGCACATAGCACCCAGTAAAAGTTTGTATCTGGCACGTCATTTTTGAGGTGTGGCAGAGTTATAGAGGGTAATAGGAGTTGAAGTTTTAGAAACGATTGTGCTGGAGACATGTATGAATCCTTGAGTTCCTTTATTATACGTTGTGCAAGCATTCAGTTAGCTGAGGCATACTTTGCTTTTGAATCATAAGGAAAATGCCACTACCCAGCTTGCTTGCAAACTCGTTTGCTTAGAAGCCTCGTTGCATCAGCGAAAACAACAGTTCTGTTGAGAGTGCTCTGTGGAGCACAATGTTTCCTTTCCTTTGTTCGGTGATTTAAATGATTGGAGCGGTACTTTTGACAAGGAAGAAATAATTTCATTGTTATGGATCATTTTTCAAGTGAAGCTGAGTTTTGGAATAAAGTGATGGTGAGTAAACCCTGAGTGGGGAAGGAGGGATTATTTTTGTTCGGAGTTTTGTTCAGCAGTTTCTGGAAACTAAGATGGAAGTGATTTTGGTACTGTAACTGCAGGGCTTTATGGTTTTTATTAAGTGGAAAACATAACATATCAATTAAAGAAGGGGTGAGACAGTAACAGGCATGCTTGCTGTCGTGTTCCATGGGAAAGTGGAATGTGAATTCTCTTTCAATATCGAGATAGAAATCTGATTCACATTCATCTGACTTCTTCCGAAAGGGAAAGATGTCAGCTCATTAAATAGGTGCATTTTGTCTAAGCAGCTGTTTTTAACATAGTAGTAACCTAGATTTTGCAAATAATTTGTGGTATTACTATCTAGATATTTAAAGAGATTATTTTTTTTTTACTTTAAAAAAAAAAAAGAAGGAAAAATAAAATCAAAATTTAATTTTATTTCAGATGGGTGAAAACTAAAAGACTAATTATCATTGTTTTCTTTCTGGAAACTCCATTCTCTGTATTAACTCTATTCTGCATGTTCTGTAAGTAGCCATTTTCTTTTGTTTCTTTTTTTTTCTCTTTCTGTGGCCATCAGAATACAAATAATACTTCGGTCATTGAATTATGAGTTTTATCCAAAAAGACGGAGTGGGGTTTTTAAGTCCAAGTTTTGCCCAGAAGAGTAAAAAGGCCAGACAAAATAGCACTGCTTAAGTATAGGGAGGTAACCATATGCATAGCTGCAGGTTAGAACAAGTAAACTTTATTGTGCCTTCTCTTGTTGCTGATGGTAATCAGGACATTCATATTAGCCTGATGAAAAGAAAAAAAATCAGCTGGAGGTTTTCTCAAGTAACTTAAAGAACACTTTTTTTTTTTTTTTTTCCCCTGAGGGAGAGAGGCAGTGTGATGTAGCTGGTAAAGCATATTATCAGCGTGTCTGCTTTATCATCTCAGGCACTGCCACAGGCAGCCTCAGATGAGTTTGAGGAAGCCACTGTACAACCAATTTTACTATACTTGTTTAAAAAGCAAGTTGTACTTCATTCATGTCATAAGGTAGACAAATCTTTTGGTTTCCATATATTTAAAACACCGGTAATTTTTGCATCCTTCACAGGGAGACAAAACTCTTTCTTCATTGCTAAGTTTAGTCTTTGACACCGTTTCAGCCATCTCTAGGTCTTCCTTCCATGGGCAGTACCACAGTTGGGAGAGACTAGTTAATATAAAAGATGTGCAAATTTACAGGAACTTGCTTGTATTTCCTTTATTTAAAAAAAGGCAACTAAAGTAACCTTTTGGCTATCCAACTGCTGAAAACACAGGAATGCATAAACAATGTGCATTTTAGACATGTAGGAGTTATGTTAGTCTTTCTCCATATGATTTAGTTCAAGTTTGCCAGCTATGAAGTTCTTGAGTTTGCTGTCTTGCATATATGATTTGTACAGATGTCATTAGCTCGGGACAGTAGGTTTGCATGTGGAAATGTTTGTTCTGTTGAACCTTTAGGCCACGATCCTGCACAATCTGGTTGTCATCCAAGTGTGTTGTGGCTAAAGCCAAGCTCTTTGGTTGCCTGAACATATACATTGTGTTCCCACGCACAAGAACCTTCACAATGTAGTTATTTCAGGTGAGCTTGTTTCAAGTGATGGCTGTGGTGATGCTTTTTTTTTTTTTTTTTTATGTGTTGGTGGTGTTTTTACCCCTTTTTTCCCANTTTTGAGTGACTGGTGGTGTTTTCACCGCTTTTCTCTCAGAACAGTAGCACTTCCATCTTCACCTGACTGTATTCTTCTCTTGAGTGAGCTCTCTGTCAAGATTAGAGCCCTGGATTCAGAGCTGAGCTTTATAAATACTTTGTGAACAAGATTCAGTGTAAACTTCTGTCTATGGGCTTTCCTGCCTCTTGAAATCAAATTTTCAAATAAGTATCCATGCTTCCTAACATTTTCCTGGCACAGAGCATTGCTTGTAGGACAATGCCATCTTCCTCATTGTTTTTTGCACTTGAACAGGGCTTAATAATTTAAGCCAGTTCTCCAGTCACTCTCTGGAGTATGACAGCGCTGGAAGCTGGTGAGCTGGTTCCTCATGTGTCTTGACGAGGGGGTATCTAGTTAGCTTGGTGAGGATGAGTTACAATAGCTTGTCCATATTGAATCAATGGACTGAGCAATGTCTCCAGCCAAAGATAAGAAGAAACACTTTGAATCATGCAAATGCTTAAATGACAGTAGTGGACCCATTCTTTTGATCACAGGCATTTTTGTTATTTTAGTTCCAGTTTTGAGTTTTGGTAAAGAAACATATGATAACCAGAGTTTGGCTGATGATGTCAGGACAGAAAGCGTAACAGCGGTAGAAAGTGTCTAATCCTACAGTCATCTTATACTGAAAACTGAGGAGTGGGATGGAGATCATGAGAGCAAAATGCAGTTTGATGCAGGACATTCAAATCCCATGGAAAGACTGGCTTGTTTTTTTCCTCAGTTCCTGTTACAGGCTGATTTGCTGCCTCTTTTTGTATCTATGATCAAGGTTTGAAGTGTGACCTTCAACAAGGGCTGATGAAAGTGGAAGGTCTCTTGGCTTCCTTTCGTGGTTGCCAGCGTTCTGAGCACAGGCATCACTCTTGTGGGCTCAGGAGTGCCCTGCTGTCCTTATCATCTGCTGCATCATTTCATTGGGGAACAGTTAGTCACCAACAAGGTCTCTTAGTGAAGGGGATTTCTTCTATAAACTCAGACCTGGGGTGGTGTGACAGTTTGGTGTCAATGAAGTGTTTGAAACAAGCTGAGAGAAGGGTATAACAGAAAAACTGTTAATTGTTAATTGCCAAGTCACAGGTTCATGGGTTCTGTTGAACCACGGGAGTAGGATGTGCCAGTGTTTGCTATTGGCAAAGGTAGTGTCACTCTGCGAAGATTTTTGAGATGTAGTTCAGAAACTTGGCT
>VZTM01015178.1:8545-19869 GCA_013400555.1 Jacana jacana | reverse complement strand
AGGTTGCTCAAAGCCCCGTCCAACTTGGTCTTGAATGCCTCCAGGGATGAGGCATCCACAACTTCTGTGGGCAATTATATACTATTATAGTGTCTCACCACCCTCACAGTACAGAATTTCTTCCTAGTATCTAAATAAATCTCCCCTCTTTCTCTATAAAATCATTACCCCTTATCCCCTTGCTACACTACCTAACAAGAGTCCCTTACCAACTCTCCTGTAGACCTGCTTTAGGTATGGAAGGCTGATATAACATCTCCCTTAAGCCTTCTCTTCTGCAGGCTGAACAGTCCCAACTCTCAGCCTGTCTTCAGCTGTAACTTCAACTATATTCATTCTTCTGGAGGTTTTCTTGAAGAGGTAGCGACACACTTGGAATTGTGTCACAAACACTAGGAATAATAACACGGTATCTTGTTCATGGTTTGCCTCCACATATACACACACATCTTGTTCTTTGAGTAATACCATATCTAGCACAGGTCGGTTTTGAAGCACGACTTTTGAGACTGTTTGCACTTAGGTATTGAGCGTTCAAAATTGTCATTAGTAATGGCTGTTAAAGCTTCCACTTGAGCAGTTAAATTGGGCAACATGCTTATAAGTATCTAAAGGGTGGGTTGAAGGTGGGTGGAGCCAGACTCTTTTCAGTGGTTCCCAGTGACAGGATGAGGGGCAATGGGCACAAGCTGGAACATAGAGAGCTCCATTCTAATATGAGGAAAAACTTTCCGGTGAGGGTTACGGAGCCCTGAAACAGGTTGTCCAGGGAGGTTGTCAAATCCCCTGCTCTGGAGACCTTCAAGACCTGCCTGGATGCAGTCCTGAGTAATGTGCTCTAGGCAATCCTGCTTTATCCTGCTAAGACATCCCTTCCAACTCTGACAATTCCATGATTCTATGTTTCCAACATAATTTTAGTTCTAACATGGCCTTTTCCTAATCTAAATCCTTTGGCCCATACAGCTAATTTCAGGATACAGTTCAATCAGTAACATCCACACTTCCTTTGGTATGGGGATGCCACAGCCCTTGAGAAATAAATTTTTTAGACTAGTAAGAGTCATATCCCAAAACTTGTGTCCTATTCCAGTTGTATTTGCCAATGCTTCTATTTTTACTGTTAGATTAAGTAAGTTTTGGGGGCCTTTACTCTGGCCTCAGTAAGGTTTGCCAATAAGGCAATTCCTTTGATTTTCTCTCATTGTTCATTTCCTGTCCAATCAATACACTAAGGTGTAGGTTTCATATAATGCAATTCACCTTCTTCAGCAGTTTTGCATACTTTAGGAAGTTGTATTTCCCAAGGAAAATTGTCACATGGTTCTGAATTTTTTGCAGAACTGCATTTTGCAGTTTGAGTACTAGGTGTTGTCAAACTTGGTACCAAGTTTGAGATTTGGTGTTTGAGTATCATTTCTATGCCAACACACATTTTTGTTATCTAAGATCTGCCACTTACCTAGTCTAAATACCTTTTCTTTTTTCAGGAAATCTTAACATATCAGCTTTATCAGTTAACATGAAGTTAAGGTTCAGTTCAACTCCAGAGTTAAAACTCCTGTGTGCCAGTGAAGCAGCTGACTTCAGCGGTAGCAGTCACGCAGTTACTTGACTAACATTGTGAATCTTACCAAATGACTGGATGAGTTGCAGCAGCAAACTGCAGTTACAAGTAAACATACATTGCAAGATTAATAATGCTAACACTATCCTGTGAGTCATCTTCAATTCTCTTTCCTCCACAAAAACATTTATGACTCTGGGGTTGTCCAAGTACGAGCCATGTGACTTCAGAGAATCTCAACTTAACAGCCTGCCCTTTCAGAAGTCCATTGTTCTGATGCTAGGCCTTTCTTTATTTTAGTAGGATGAATCCAGGAATCAATTCTCTCTAGTTTCAAAGCTGTGAATTTGATCAGAAGGACAAAGTATGATCCTTTCCACTTTTCTTCTAGAACATCTTTCCATGTTCAAACATAAACTGAGTTTTCTGCTTGAGTATTATGCACAGACATGTCCACGGGAAAGGGTGTTCATTGTTTGAGATATCTGTATAGAGATAACTGAACTATGGAAAGAGATAACAGATATTTTGCAACATACCCTCTGCTTTAATATGCATTAGTCTCCCCAGTTGTTGGTTAACGATTTCATTAGTAGCATACAGTTTACCACACAAAATTTCAAATGGACTGACTGCCTCTTTTGTCTTTGGGTTAATTCTGATTGTCATTAAAGCAATAGGTAATACTTCTATCCATTTCATATTGGTTTCTTGGCATAATTTAGCAATCTGTCTTTCTAGCATTTGATTCATTCTTTCTACTATCCAGCCAGACACGTGGTCTGCATGGAATGTGTAATTCCCATTTAATTTGAAGAAATTAGGGCACTCTCTGAACCACTTTTGCCATAAAATGAGGCCCATTGTCTGAAGATAATCCATTGGGGAACTCAAATCTAGAGATTATTTCCTTTAGCAACACTTCAGTTACCTCCGTGGCCTGATTGAAGTGGCAAGGGAAAGCTTCAGGCCACCATGAAAAGGTACCTAGAAAAACAACTAAATATTTAATTCTATTACATTTAGGTAATTCAGAGAAATCTATTTGCCAGTGCTCTCCTGGGGTTATTCCACTCTTAGTGGCTTCTGCCAGTGGTTTTCCTTGAATTTTAGGATTGCTAGTGCAACAAAAACATTTCGTAACAATAACATCAGCTATAGTTTGCATCTTTGGTCCTATCACAATCTCCCATTTGGATTGTTTCATGTAGATTCTTAAACAAGGTTATGATGTCTTTGGTTGTAACCAGAAGCTGAACAATTAGTGTTATCCATTGTACTTCTATCACGTTTGTACTTTTTAAAGTTTCAGCCAATTTACTTTCTTTGTCAGAATACTGTGGCAAATCTATGATTATTTTATTACATGATTACTGGATAGATTGGATGGATGGGCCAATGTTAATGGCATGGCCTTCAACGAGGCCAAGTGCCAGATCCTGCACCTGGGCCACAACAACCCCATGCATTGCTACAGGCTTGGGGAGATGTGGCTGGAGCTGCCTGGCAGAAAAGGACCTGGGGGTGCTGGTCGATGGGAGGCTGAACATGAGCCAGCAGTGTGCCCAGGTGGCCAAGAAGGCCAATGGCATTCTGGCTTGCACAAGAAATAGTGTGGCGAGCTGAAGTAGGGAGGTGATTGTCCCCCTGTACTCAGCACTGGTGAGGCCGCACCTTGAGTATTGTGTCCAGTTCTGGGCACCTCGACACAAGAAAGATATTGAGGTGCTGGAGCTAGGGCAGAGGAAGGCAACAAAGCTGGTGAAAGGCCTCAAGAATAAATCTTATGACGATTGAGGGAGCTGGAACTGTTTAGTTTGAGGAAGAGGAGTATGAGGGGAGACCTCATTACTCTCTACAACTACTTGAAAGGACATTGTAGGGAGGTTAGTGCTGATCTCTTTTGACAAGTAATTAGCGACAGAACAAGAGGGAATGGCTGCAAGCAGCAGCAGGGTAGCTTTAGGGTGAATATTAGGAAAGAATTTTTCACAGAAAGAGTGGTCAGTCACTGGAATAGGCTGCCCTATTTTTCAAAAGTTGGGCAGTGACAATTACAAGGTATGTACATGGAAGCTCAGTACATAAATACAGCTCAAAACCTGTATTTCTATTTTTTTCCTTTGTATCAAGAAATGTAGCTACTGATTGGCATTTCTGTGCTATCTCAGTTTCAGAGGAAAACTGCCCTACTTGTCATTATGTTTTTTAAGAAGCCCCATATCTCAGAATCCTCCTGAATCCTTCAGAAGTTTTCAGAGCTCTGGGGAGTTGTAATTATGCTTTTATGATCTTGAGGCAATTTAGATGGGCCTATGATACAGTTACACTTGCCATGGAGTATTCAGGCAAGTACCAAAATAACCATTGGAAATATGTCACAGAAGACTATATATGGTGGATATTATATTAATCTGACTATACTATATTATAAAGTAGAGGCAGCTTGCTTCCAAGAGTCAACGGGATATAGAAGAGGGGAAGCAGCTTTCCACTTTGCCTGTAAAACCACTTCTGCTAGCCTAGTGCATGATATAGTGAACAATATCACCATTATTCCCTGTTCCTTTACACATAAATTTATAAAAAAATTGAGAAAATTGAGCAGTAAATAGAAGTCAGCAAAAAGTTGCAGCCTCATTATTAAATAAAACTATACATTTGCTGTTTGAAAGTGCTTTGTCAGATTAATGTTAATTATTCAAATTGATGACTGAAAGGGAGTGAATGTAAAAATGTCTATCATTTATGGCCATATTTTCATTTTCATTCTAAGCTTGAACTTCATCGTATATTTTATTTTACTTGCATTTTTCAATGCTGTGATGCTTTTTATCCCTGAGTTAATCCTACTGCAAGTCTTCTCTTTGCTATCACAAAGAGACAATTTTTATTTTATTATGAGAAAGTAAATCTGGTCATGACCTCTGGCACTAAAATGACACATGAAAAAAAACTTCATATGATCATGAAGACTGATTTGTATCATATAGATTAGGTGGTTTTTTTTGGTTTTTTTTTTTTTTTTTTTTTTTTTTTTTTAAATGCAGCCTTGAAAGCAAAGAGGAAAAGCAGTTCTGAAAGCAGATATTGCAGTTTTGACTAGCAGGTGATGCTACTGATGACAAGTACCAAATAGATGAAATTGTTAAAGAAAGCTGTTAAAGAACTGATTCTACACCATGTACACTTCTGAATATTTTGACTGTGACTTGTTCATGTGTGCTGACCAATTGGTAATTTGTACTTGAAACTGGAAAATCCTTCACCAAGTCAAGAGTCAAGTCACAGTGTCTAGTTGCAGAACAGTCTAGTTTTATTGCTGAACAATTTATTCCACACTTTGTCAGCCTACCAGCTGTTACTAAGGCATTTTTACATCTTTCCTTAGCAGGCTTTTGAGACTTTTTTTTTGGTCAATAAAAAATTGAATAATAGCATGTAACAGACAGACCAGGAAGAAACTGAATCGTGCTGCATCCCTAGAAACACACTCAAGAGGAGTGATGACTGATTTACACAAGTACTGGCTGTCCCCTGCTGCAGCTATACTGAGATAAGAAGCAGATAAAGGTTAAATAACTCTTGCTTTCCTGCTACTCCCCTGACATAGTGGGGATCGCTAGAAAAATAGGATTAGAGAAGGACAGATTCTCCTCAAGCTTTAGAGATTTGTTCTGGTTGTGTCTACAGACTCTTTAACTTTCAGGGGTAAAATAGGTGGTACTGATGTTAAGGATTACTGTCACGCTTCCTGAAGATGCCAGGATTTCAGGTCACACTCTACCCTTGTGATCAGAACTCTCTAGCTGATTCTAGCTGCCATCCCTGGGATGGCCGTGCTAGGCTGGGGTTGGTAAGGAACTTTTCTTGCTGGAACGTACTAAATAAAAAGGAAGTTTTCCTTAGGTCCTCATCTGTCATGCTTCTAGAAAGATAGGAGAAGATTGTGAAAATCACAGATGAGTTGCAGAAAGTAATTTTGAAGAATGCAGACAATTACAATTCTAAATAAATGCAAATGAAGAGGATACCCATAATAAGAGAAATAAGGAGATAACCAACCCCCCTAAAATCCTTAAAAATATGAGTTGGAAATCTATTACAGACAAGCTACAGATATTAAAAAAAATAAAATCATTGCTGAAAACTTCACCATAAAAATAAGATAGGAATATTTGCATGACAGATTTGTAAGAGTCTTACAATGAATGACTTTTAAAGAGTATTTCTAAATGAAGGAAAAGTAGAGCTGGATGAAACTGACTGAATAATAAATGGAATTAAGTTCATGATTTTGCATTAAATCAGGTTATTTGGTGGGACTGAGAAGGGTTAGGGTATTTCAAACTATTTTAAAATTAAATCTTTCAAATCAGAAATGCAAAAATATTTTCATTCAATATTACCTAATAAAGTTTCTGATTTTTTTCTTTTGAATTTCATTGAATTTCAATCACCTTAATTTAAGGAAAAAGTTATGGAATGAAAAGAGAATTTTTTTTTTCAGTTTTTCTCTAGCAGAAAAGCAGCAAATCAAGCAAGAATATTAATATTGTTCCAGTTAAATTTCCTGGTGGCTTGTTTTTTGTTTGTTTTATTTTGTTTTGAGTTTTTAAATTTTGGCTGTCACACACAATATAATTCAGTCAAAGAAACATCATGTCCTGTCACGTTTCAGATAAGGAATTATCTAAGAATACACAACTTAAAGTTTTGAAAAACTACATACTTCTCAAAAATAAGTTATTATCAATTAATCTTACATCTGTATGATTATGTAGAATAAATACAAAGCATAGCTAAGACTACGTTTAGGTATGAGCTTGGCTGGCCATGAAGCGAATGACAGAGGCTCTCCCCAACCTCTCCCTTCAGAGAACAGAGAGCATCTCACTTCGCAGGAGTGGAGAGAAAATGAGAGAAAGAGAGAACTAGGTTGAAAAAGAAACTAAACGAATAGAATATTAATAATAAAATGATGAAAAGAGAATATTAGTAATATTAAAAATTAAAAAATAATGAAATATGTGCAATATATACAAAACCATACGGAGCTCCCAGGATGACAACCACATCATTGGCTGGCATTGGAAAAGTCCCAGACTGGACTTAGTGATGGATGGGAAGTGGATTTCAGATCTGAATTCAGGAAGGCACAGATTGGTATCAAAGGGAGATACCCTTTTTACTTTTAGTTTTTTTGAGAAAAACATTATATAATTTGCAGAGTGCAAAGCCAAGTAATTACAAGCTCATCAAGGTTCAATTTCTTTGACAGACAATAAATTTACTGAAATTCAATTTTTAGGGAAACTGTTTAGAAATTTTTATTGAATTTTGCAAATGAGTGAAAAAGTATTTCTTGATAACAAGTAGAGATGGTAGACTGAAGACCTGTTCCTTGCTTTAATATTTGTTCCTTCATTGATTTTTTAAATTCTATTTGTTTATTTTCATGTGAAAGTGGAAGTGGAATACTATTAACTTACAGGGTATGAGTCATGTTGATACAAATGTCAAATAATGTTAGAATATAGAGGCAATAAGAGATTAAATATAAGGAGAGATTTTCAAAATGCATATGTCAACTTCTTTGATTTAATAAATACAATCCTTTATTGACAAAGCTTAATTCGGTTGCGCTTGCTTCAGTGTGCATAAAGATTAAAATGATGGATCATAATTAATAAGGATGGACATTATTCCATATTCTTTCCTCAAAATGAGGAGCAAAAGGCTGAATGAATAACTTTACAAAAGCAGATAAGCAAGCAAGTGAAGAGGGGAATGCCAATTAACTTCTGACCAGTGGATCATAACTGACAATATTTGGGAGTTCTACATTGCAAACAGCCTCATTGCCTGAGATAGGATCAAAAGCTTCATCAAGACACAACAACTAGCACTAGCATTCTGCCTCTATGAGATAAAATTACTTTCAGGATTAAGAGCTGGAAGAATAGTGTCTTAATGCATTTAGAAAAAAGTTCATGGTGAGGTAAGGACACTCCTGTCTTCATCACCTGATGTATTCAATGATAATAACTTCAAGGGGAGAGGGACTGCTGTAAAACATCTGACTAAGTAAATCAATCTTGGACAAAACTAAAACAGAAAGCATTGGCCTACAGACCTGGCCTTGAATTACTTTGAGATTAGATTCAAAACCAGTGCTGTATACACAGCTATCATGTTCTTATGGCAGGCATCACCAGAGAGCAAGGTAAAGATTTTTTGTTTGGTTCATTGTTTTTTGTTTTGTTTTGTTTTGTTTTGTTTTGTTTTGTTTATTTGTGTAATCACATAGGCACTTTTAACCTGGAAGGAAATTCCCAGTATTACTGGGTATTTTTTGTAAATAAATTTTTGGTGAAAGAGCTAGGCACGTGTTGGTTATGAGACTTGGTTAATATTTATTTTTGTCTACAAAAACTGTATAGCTGGGTTAGTTTAGAGAATTTTACTCTCCACTGTTCACAGACAGCAATGAAAACAAGCACCAATTTTGGAAGAATCCATATAGAAGATAAATCGTCCTTCAGCAGCAATGGATGTGAACCATTGGAGATCTAACCTTAACACTCAGCTCACCAATATCTTTAGCTAGTGTGCTTCCCTGAAGAATAGAAAAAAACTGCAAATGAGTGGGAGAATAGGGGCAAGAGAGTCTGATATATTCCTAACCCTAAGCTAAATCTATTTTCCTAGGATAGTTTCTCTTAAATCACTTTCACTTTGGCTTTTAGCAGGCAGCAAGATGATTCTGTCAGGGTCCAGAGAGTACACATAGATCTCACTGGCTCTGACTTGCCTCCGTAGTCTCCCACACCCTACCTGTGGGTAAGACCCCATTTCAGTCCTCCCCCCAGAGCCCATAGTCCTGCCCCAACAAGACCATAGGATTTTGGTTCTGCCCTGCTTGACCATAGTCCCCACTGAGGCAGGCCCAAGGTGTGGGGTGACACGCTGTCTTGATCCCAGACGTGCTTCATCACCACGAATTTCCCTGATGAGCAGCGCTTTTGGTTGAACCTGGCCACAGCCTCCATTCCTGACCTAGTACTCACACCAATACTGTTAGATGGGCTGTGGCTAAGGAGACCTTGTGCTGCCAGCCTTGTTCCCCTCAGTTTCCAGCTCCCCTGCCTTGAGCAAACAGCCAGCCTTTGTGGATGCCTGATGCCTTAATTTATAATAAAGACCAAAAAAGAATACTTAAACCAAAGGAGGTCATCTGTCCACACCTCTCTTACATGTCATGCAGGTACTCTATTTTGGGCTCATTCATTTGTGCTTCAGTCTTGCAGAAGTGTAGCAAGTCCTGTTAATACACTATTTGTCTGTATTCCAATGCACAATTGTCTACCACTAGATAGTAATGGGACATGAGACAATAAGGGACAGCTTTTAGTCACATGCTACTTTTCAAACTAAATTTTCCAAAATTTTCAAAACACAACCATTGCCTGGATTAAATAGTAACCAATGGGATTGCACAGAACCTTTTGAAAAAAGTTAAAGTGATCTTGAAAAAAACTGAAAAAGAAGAAAGAAATTTTGTACGAGTGGGGAGAGACCTTAGGTTGAGCAGAGAATAACACAGCAACAATCTCATCTCCTGGCTTGATATCGTCAGACTCCCAATAACATCGCTACCCCTCTCAGGCCAGGCAGAGCATCCTTCCTGATAGAGAACAAGAGAACAAGTTAGTGGACATATACAACACAACCAACCATGTGAACTGGCTGTGTTTTTTCCTTTTAGCTAGCAACTGTTTTCTGTAAAAAACAGTTTGGGTACTATGTCAATAGCTTTTAGCTACCAAATAGTTAGATTAGCACCACATCCACACACATAACTGACAAATTGAAGTAAAATTCACATTTCAGAAATTCACAGTAAGGTAGAAATCAAAGTCTGTAATTTGAAGTGACGTTTATACATGAATTATTTTAGAAGGGAAACAGCTACAAGCATAATTATTAGATAAATTACCTAACCGATATGGTAGGCTGAGGTTAAGAACTGCTCATTTCTTAGACTTTTGGGGTGTATATTTTTGAGACCTAACCACATTGCAGGAAACAGAGAGTGTAAACTTCCCAGTTGTTTTTACACAGTGAACACTTCAGATCCCAGAGACTTTAATGTGAGATTATTTAAACTTTCCATGCTGCCTAATTAAGCTTCCGTGAAAGTCAGCTGGAATCCTGGTCAGTGGAAATACTGCTACAGCATAGGTGACTGTTTCTGAATAATCTGTTTATTGTACATTACGAGATTTATCCAGAGGTATAAATATTTATATTTGACCAAAGCTTTTGTTCTCATGTAATTCCCTGTTCCCTGCTTTGAAATACCAGTGTCTTAATGGTTACCATGGAAATGAATACCATCATGCCTCAAATATAGTTTCTTCACTGCAGGATAAAGTAAAAGTGGTGAGCTGGGATGTAGTAAACTGTGATTATCAACAAGTTTCTTTGATAATTAGCAAATGCAACAGAAAAATATGATAAGCAGCAGAAGATAAATGACTTCACATTTTAACCAGTGTAATCTGGAAGGATTCCTCAGGATGAAGATGCAGCTCATAGATTTTATTTCTTTCCAAATGCCTCCTGATTTGTCCATACATTTAAAGAACATTGCTTTACTGCTGCTTTACCAACCTCATTATTCTTCTTTCTCCTCATGAAGTTCTTTCTAATCTCTGAAATGAATCTTCCTAATTTTAAAATGTAAAAGCATTAACTTTTTCATCCAGCAGGGATACAGATGATTCCATTATTTCCAATAGTCATTTGTGCATTTGGATACTATTAACATGTAACTTTCCTCTCCTCGATCATCTTTATACTAAGAAACCCCAATAAATTAATTTTGTCCTTGTAGGTCAGGGTGTCTGTACATAACATTGCTCTCATTGCTTTCTGCTGGTTTTATAGTTGCCACATTCTTATCAAAGATTACTATCAAGAATAGTATAAAGTACTTTAACCTGTGTCCTACTTACACTGTATACAATATTTTTAAGTATTTCTTCACATAATCTTACTAGTTACATTTCTGTATTATGCCCTTAAATACTTCGAGCTTGTATGCTCAAGCTTCTAAATACGGTTTCATATGGAACTTTACTACTGAGTGTCCTGATAATAACGCCTACATTTATGTTCAAAGGAAGAAGACTAGTATTTATGTCAACAGTAGATTATTCATGAGTTTTATGACTTTATTTTTAAAAGAATTGATTTGGAAAACAAGCAAAACATTAACAACATAAAAGCACCCTTACTTTTACTCCTACCTGTTCAGACATTCAAAATCAAGCAAGGTTCTGGAAAGCAAACAGTTCCCAATTCAGATTAAAATTCAGGTCCATTTTTGTTCTGATTTTCTATGTAGCTATGTAAATTACTTCAGAAATTTCTTAAAATTTAATTTACTTTCAGAATACAACTCAGTCAAATTTTTAAAAATACCAACATATCCCTTAAAGTATTTAGAAGGAAATTGAGCAGAAACAAAATATATTCCCTTCAAACCTAGAAAAAAAAAAGCATCCACATGTACTTAGTCTACTATAGTACAATGTCCTACTGCATTATCAGGCACCTTTGTTCAAATTTTCTGTGTATTTCTCTGACCCCAGGAGAAATTTATTAACTAAAAGCTTGAGGTCCAAATTGTGATGAAACAGAAATATAAATAAATCTGATTGTCATGCACAATTAATGCATTTTTTTTTTT
>VZTM01015177.1:20880-32997 GCA_013400555.1 Jacana jacana | reverse complement strand
GGGCAAGGCTACCAAGATGATGAAAGGAGTGGAGCATCTCCCATATGAGGAAAGGCTGAGGGAGTTGGGTCTCTTTAGCTTGGAGAAGTGGAGACTGAGGGGTGACCTTATTAACGTTTATAAATATGTAAAGGGTAAGTGTCAGGAGGATGGAGCCAGGCTCTTCTCAGAAACATCCAATGATAGGACAAGGGGTAATGGATGCAAGCTGGAACATAGGAGATTCCAGTTAAATATGAGGAAAAATTTCTTCACAGTGAGGATGAGGGAACACTGGGACAGGCTGCCCAGGGAAGTTGTGGAGTCTCCTTCTCTGCAGACATTCAAAACTCACCTGGACGTGTTCCTGTGTGACCTGCTCTAGGTGTTCCTGCTCTGGCAGGGGAATTGGACTAGATGATCTTTCAAGGTCCCTTCCAATCTCTGATATTCTGTGATTCTGTGAGTAATAGGAAAATTGCTGAGAAACAACCAACCATCAGTCTGCAAAAACATACTGCAGTACTGAGCAAAACCTGCCACATTATGGTTGTTGTAGTTCTGCTCTCTCAGGGAAACAGCAGCATACAACAGTTAGGTCAAGCAAAGTAGCTTATGGTTGGACTTGAACCAACAAATGTATTCAAGAGGGTTGGTTTTATTTTTAGTTGGATTTAGTTGGGAAAAAAAGGCAATCCCCAAGCACAAAATATACCTCTGGAACCAGGATTTGTTCACCTTAAATGTCGTATTTTACTTCTATTCATTTCTGAGGAGGTGAACATAATTAAGGAGAAAAATTAAGTTCTGTTTTAATTTCTTCAGGATCATCACCTAATGTTGGTGCAAGCTTCACCCAGAAAATCATTAAGATGAAAGGTCTCAGAAAAATAAGCTATGACAGTTGTAACATTGGTCTGTGTCAAAATTCAAGCTAATTTACAGTATGAGATGTAAAGATTTTCTCTGATCAGTAAAGACATTGTTAACAGAAGGAAGGCCAACAAAATCAGTGAAATTCAATTGTTTTATAGTTGGTGCTCTGAATCTTTCCAACTGCAGAATACTGTTCACATCCAAAATGTTCACTCATGACACTATTTGAAATAATTTTCTATTATCAAATAACTGGATGATATTCTGTTTCAGATAATAGTTTCCACTGCTGCAACCTCCTACAGATTGTAATCATCAATCACGTAGAGGCATTGAAAATATCAGTTTTTCATAATCTTTCATTACTTTACGAAACTTTGTGTTTTGGTGTTTGATGAGATGTTGGTGTTTGATGAGATGTTGGTGTTTGTTTCTCAGAGTACCGTAAAAAAAAAAAGAAATCCTGATAAATCAGGCATTTTTCCTTCAAAAGAATTTTTTGGGGGTTTATTGTTAAATTTATTAAATGAACACTCAAAGTTATTGGAGTAACTCAGGTTAACCATCTTTTGATGCTTTTCAAAACATTCTTGATCTATTTCTTTTAATAACTTTATGTATCTGTCTGGACATTACAAACCATCACCTGAATGACAACAGTCTATCAGCCAAGAACATAGTTCCTGAAGACAGCAGGATGAAACAATCCTGGAATATTTTAATCTAAAGCTTTCATTTTATGTATTTTCTAACAGAAAAAATAAAGAAAACAAACTTACTTTTCTGCCTTAAAAATGGTATAATTATAGCTGTTCACTCTCATCATATTATAAAACACAAAGGAATGTAACAAAGTTATAGCAAATTTGTTGATCTCATATTTGCATTAGAGACTTCTTTATCTTTTGACCTGGGAACAGGCTGATAATGTGTTGACAAACAGCTGATACAGTGTCAAGAATTACTAAACTTGCCCATAAATTAATAGAGAATCTTTACCTATTCATGTCTAAGTATCACCTGAACTCTATCTGGTTAAAATGTCATGCACATAACTCTTACCGACTGCCCAAATTACTCATCTAAATTTACATCAAATCACCACAAGCATTGCTCTATTATTCTGCTACCATACTGACAGAGTTATTACAACTGAACCTTGTCCTAGATTACAAATGAAAGATTTTATTCCAATAAATAACCCAAATGATTCTGACACAGCAATACCATTTTTTAAAGCTCATTATTAATTATAAGTAACAGTCTTCATACTATATCATTAGCAGTAATATATTGCTATGTCAAATATGAATATGCTTAATGAGGCACGTTTCTTAAGATCTAGTTTATTGAGGGTTTTTTGCTCTGAAGCATGGTTACCCTCCAATCATCAGACAATAAGAAGGTGTGTTGCATTCATAAAAATAACAGATTTTTGCCTAAACACCAGAAAAATTCTTAGGAAACTGAAGAAACCAAAACTTTCTACTTGAATAAGGACTAGAAATAAATAACAGCAGTCCTGATACAAAGATCAGACACCAGGAGTTCTTTGTCGCAGACGAGTGGTAGAAAATTCTATGTTATTATAGACATTCCTGCTTTAAGAAATATGGTGAAAATATATTGTCACGCTCCTTTGAGTCTTCTTGTTGGAAACACAGGAAAAATTTCCTTTGTTGGAGGAAAGTCATTATCTCTTCTATCTCCTAAAAGCATTTCCTGCATCTTGGAGCAGTTAATATTAAGCTAGCAGCTGTCTAGGTGATTAACTCTTGTCAATCAGGCATGGTAATATCTGCCAGGCTGTCAGACGTGTCACTGTTCAAACAC
The DNA here is from genome assembly GCA_013400555.1 of Jacana jacana. Taxonomy (NCBI): domain Eukaryota; kingdom Metazoa; phylum Chordata; class Aves; order Charadriiformes; family Jacanidae; genus Jacana; species Jacana jacana. The sequence continues at coordinate 30,309 of VZTM01015177.1, read as the reverse complement.
AAAATTGAGGGTTACGAAGCTACTGGAACAACTACACTCTGGTGTCAAATGTCCTCTCACGGGGGTCTTAGATGTGTTAATGAGGAGAGGGGATAGACTTAATCCCTGCAGGATATTCTACATAGGGGCAGCAGAAGAAAGAGCTGCTGCCTGTCACATCATGCTGTGATCAGCCTGAGAAAAACCCAATGCAGGTGAAGTACTTCACCATCTACTCTTGGCTATAGCTCATTATGAAATCCACTGCTACATCTACATTCAAATAATGTATGTCACCCCATCCTGTTTATACCCAGAGGGCAGTAAGTGCTCTTTTTACGCATTCTTCATCTCACTCACCGTTCAGCTGCTGGTAATATCCAAAGAAATTTGGATCATGTAAGATTTTTGCAATCTACATGATAAGTTTGATCAAGCTACCTGGAACAACACTTTTTCTGGTCACTTACTATACTTATTCTGAGCTGAAAATAGCTCCTTGATCTAGTGTAAAGTACCAGAAGGAGAGAAGCCAAAACCAAACCAAATCACAACCAAAAACCACCCACACCTGAAATTGCAGAATCAGAAAATCATAGAATCTCAGGGATTGTAAGGGACCCTGAAAGATCATCTAGCCCAATCCCCCTGCCAGAGCAGGAACACCTAGATCAGATCACACAGGAACACATCCAGGCAGGTTTGGAATGTCTCCAGAGAAGGAGACTCCACAACCTCCCTGGGCAGCCCCTGCCAGTGTTCTCTCACCCTCACCATAAAGAAGTTTTTTTCTCATATTTAACTGGAATCTCCTATGTTCCAGCTTGCATCCATTACCCCTTGTCCTATCATTGGACGTCACTGAGAAGAGCCTGGCTCCATCCTCCTGACACTTACCTTTTACATATTTATAAACATTCATCAGATGGAGATAATGATACATGGATTTGTTCAGTGCAGAGTGACTGTTCTTGAAGGGGTATGTTCAGTAAAGTTCACTGGCACCCTTTGTCAATAGCTATTTAAAAGAAATATTGGGTCGGTATATATTCCATTTCTCAGTGTCAAAAAAAAAGAAATCTCATGTCATGAGGTCTCATGTAGCAGAGGCAAGAGTGATCCACTGGCTTCTTCATTAACACATCATATCGGAGAAAGCTGTCTTTGCCTGCATGTGTAAGACACACCTGCAGGCACACAGACATGCAGACAGATACAGGTATGTGGAAGGTGTGTGAACTCATACTGTGGCTGTCAGAAGACAGGAAGGATGAACAATCTCCTAAGCATACCGTGCTTAAACACAGATAATAACTACACCTGCTTTACTGCCAATGAAAAGGCATAAATACACTGCTGGGGTTTTTTTTCAAGAAAGTAATCAGGCATCATCCACTCTCCATTAGGTGACAATTCTAGTTTTGATTTTGTATGTAAATGTCTTAAGGTTTGGTAGCTATTAAAATTAGAAAGCTAAGACTGGGAAGAGGCAGTTGTGCCTCTTTTGTTTCTGTTTTTGTGGTCAGAAGCTAATTAAATTGCATCCTAAAATGTAGTATTCTGTTGCTGCTTTTCTTCTTTCAGAAATTATTCCAGACTCATCCTCACCTGATACCTTTCCAACCTAAATTTATTCAGCCATCTTGTATTCATTAGCTTTTATACTGACAGCTCCTCCTTTGATTTTGCTTACTTTGAGAAACAAGCATTTTAGTCTCCAAGCTACAAGCAGCTTTTCTGTGTGTCCACATGGGAAAGGCAGCTCTATTTCAGGGACTGGTTAATAGAGTGGTTCTGTGTCTGATAAATGCTAGAGACAGGTTAGACTTTCCACTGGTGGTTCAGTCTTCTGTGACCACACATCTTTTTTTTTTTTTTTTCTCATCAGCTGAGCCCAATGAATGACCTCCATTCTTCATCCTTAAGAGTATGATGCTGCCTGTCTTCTAGTAATTACTTTTTTTCTTAGTACTATTATCCCTTTACCAAGTTCATGGAATCATGGAATCATCAGGGTCGGAAAGGACCTCTAAAGATCATCTAGTCCAACTCCCCTGATAAAGCGGGATTGCCCAGAGCACATCACTCAGGATGGCACTCAGGTAAGGCTTGAAAACCTCCAGGGAAGGGGACTTCACACCCTCCTTGGGCAGCCTCTTCCAGGGCTCTGTCACCCTCACCCCAAATAAGTTTTTTCTCATAGTTGAATGGAACTTCCCATGTTTCAGCTTGTGCCCGTTGACCCTTGTCCTGTCACTGGGAACCACTGAAAGAGCCTGGCTCCATCCTCCTTCAACCCACCCTCTAGATACTTGTGAACATTAATAAGGCCCCTCCTCAGCCTTCTCATCTCCAGGCCAGAGATTCCCACCAGAGTTCATGCAGATTTTCCAGTCCTCTCCGATGTATTTAAGGTTACCACTTCTACTTTGCCCTAGGATGGACCTCTCTCTTTTTCTGCCACAGCACTGGTATAAATCCCTATCCTCAATTTTATTAACTCTGTCCAGCTTGAGACCTTGTTTTTCACTCAGGATACTGTAACCTCCATTTCTGGTGATTTGGTGTTCCCCAGTATTTATAATAATGCTATTTTCAGTAGACTTCCTGTACATTAAATTTTATATTTTTATCAAAATTCACACAGATTAGATCTACATCATTTACTTTGCCTAGAAAAAGAATATCACATTAGTCTAATATGACCTAACTTTGGTAAACTCATGTCTTACATAGTTAAATTTCACACCTGACGCAGCATGAAATGGATTCTAATGGCTCCCCTAGTGACATTACACAAAAGTAATTGTTAAGATAGAAGATAATTTTATCTCAGTAGAAATTCATGTGAACTGTAATATCATTAAGTTTTAATTTTTATTACAAATGAATTGATCCTCAAAAAAGTATTTTTATTACAGTGGTATTATACAAAAAGCACCAGCTTTCTATAACAAATAATAGGCATATCAACTGTGGAACTAGACCAAAAAAGTTTTAGTGATGACAAACATAATCTGATTATACTCAATGTCATATTACTTCAGAAATAAGCACTCATAAATAAAAAATAAATGAAGATTACTTTTAGCCTTCAAAGTTGAGTGACACCACCAGATTAGGTTGATTTACCTTAAAATAACATATCAATTTAAATTCTAGAATACATTTACATCGCTACAGAAGGAGAATTTGAAGTATAGTACTGCAAAAGAAAGAGAATAACTCACAGTTGTTCAGGAAGTCCCTAAACGGAACATGTTTGGATGTGAGAGTATTATGGGGGTGTGCCCTTCTGTTAGGTTCTCCTGTAGGATTCTGTACTGGGTCTGGCTGGGAGAGAGTTAATGTCCTTCACAACAGCCCATATGGTGCTATCATGGTGAGTAAAAGACTGTTGATAACACATCATTCTTTTGCTTGTCCCTGATCATTGCCTGCACAGCATCCAGGCTTTCTCTTTTTCCTACTTTAACACCCCAGCAAGTAGGCTAGAGGTGTGTATGAAGCTGGGAGCAGATACAGCTAGGACAGCTGACTTGAGCCAGCCAAAGGGGTATTACATGCCACGTAGTGTCATGATCAGCAGTAAAACCTGGGAAGGTTTGGTCTTCCAAGGTCTTCCAAGGCTGCCACTCAAAGATTGACTGGGCATCTGTCCACTTGGAAGAGATGGTGAGTGTTTGTCTCTGCATTGCTTGTTTGGTTCTGTTTTTTTCCCTCTCTATTTGTTAAACTCTTCTGTTTCATAACTTCCTCAATGTAGGACTCTTCTCACTTCTCTCTTCCTGTTCTCTCCCCTGTCCTGCTAAGAAAGCAAAAGTTGGTTAAGCAGCTGTGTGGGTGCTGAGGTGCTGGCTGGGGTCAACCCAGCACAGTGTGCCCCACTGCCATTACTGGAGAAAGGGTGGTCTGGTCTGAGATAACTGCTGTAATGGAAGAGCTGCAATATGCTGTGCTGCAGGTCAGATGGCATAACCTCAGAACACGGCTCAGCATGTCAGATAGCCCAGAGTACTCCCAATCCAATCAATGTTTCAACAGCCACATCAAAATACATCCATTATTATCAACCCAGTTAAAAAGATGTGCACTTCCAAGTCATACAGTTATGCAGATGGTTAAGACAAATATACACAAACTTTCTAACATCTAGCCCTGTTTCCATAACTCTGTGCTCATCCTCCCACTGCTGCCCAGTTCCCATATTCCTCCACCTCCTAGGGGTGGGGATGGTGGTAACTAGGATAACCCATCATCAGCGTCATAAGCACATCACCACATGCGTGCTGTTTGTGGGATAGATTTCCTCCACCTCAGTCCTGGGTCAGTTTGGAGCTAATTTGGTGTGCGACCTGATCTAGATGCTCCTGCTCCAGCAGGGGGATTGGACTAGATGATCTTTCAAGGTCCCTTCCATTCCCTGATATTCTATGATTCTGTGTGTATTCTAATGTGGTCAGAATTCTTAATTCTGCCATCTTTGGTTCCTAGCTACTGTTTGACTACTTCTGCTTGTCGACTGTTATTAAAATTACATAATAGCCTTCTAGAATTGACATGAAGTTAATGTTTGTTACCTAATGACCATGTAGGTTTGTGAGAATTTTACTGTATATGGTCCACACGGAGCTAAGCTAAAACAGGTTAAGTAATAGTCAGCTGCCTCCTACCCACTTTCAGTCACTAGTAAAAAAAGTGAAGTCAGCTTAGGCCAACAGCAGCCTGGGTAACTCCTGAGACCTGCAGTCAGTTTAATCACACAGGGTGGTAGGGATTGGAAGGGACCTCTGGAGATCATCGAGTCCAACACCCCCCACCAAAGTAGGGTCACCCAGAGCAGGTTGAACAGGAACTCATTCAGGCAGTTTTTTAGTATCTCCAGAGAAGGAAACTCCACAGCCTCCCTGGGAAGCTTGTGCCAGTGCTCTGACACCGTCAAAGGATATGTCAATGTCATCTCTACCAAGCCACAAGCCAGAGGAAATGCAAACTTCAAAGAGCTATTCATATCAGCCCCAAGAAAAAGGGCTTCTGAGGCATCCTGCTGGCTGCTGCTTGGACCACACATGGACCTGTCTCAGCATGCTGAGTTAATGTTATTCAACAATGTATTTGCTGTCTTCACTGTTAGCAAGAGAGAAAACACTTTCTTTATATAAAGGTGGTGTGTTTTTTGTTTGTTTGTTTGTTGGTTGGTTGGGGTTTTTTTGTTTGTTTTTTGGCTTTTTTTAATCTACAATTCTAACCCATAAAAGTTCAGTAATGGAATGAAAGGAATTTGACTCAAAAAGCTTACTTCACACACACAAGCTTATATATATAGACATTTTGTACCAGGCTGCGTAAACTCAGTTGCTCCTTACCTAAGCAGTTCAAAAATAGGAGAGAAAAACTACATTACTTTGACAATATATCTAAAAATATATCTTCTGCCATGTAGAATACAGTGAAAGAATAATGAAATATGTCTCTTGATCGACAAGCAAGATAGAGAAAGTAATTCGTACCACACTATAATAGACTAAGAGAAAACAAGTAAAGAAACAATAAAGCAGCAACTAAAATCAGCTTGGATGAAGAAACAACGAAATGCCGTCCAGCCCTCTACTCTGCAGTTTCTAGATACGCTGAATGTTGGAAAAGGAGTGAGGGAGTCTCTTGAAGCACAACATGCAGCAAGGAAAATAAATCCTTATTCTTTCCAGATTCATGATCTTTGGAAAATAGATATGGATTTGCTTCTCTTTGTGAAGATTATCAAAGGTTAATGGCTTAGCTTCACCCTGTCTGATCTTAGGGGATCTGGGGTTATGCAGTGCAAAGGACAGAATTATAAAGTCACAGAAAATGGGGATTTCTTTCATCCAAACTCCTGAGAATACAAATTTCCTTCATTATTATATTTCTTTTTTTAAACCGGCTTTATATATTCCATGTGTTGAGCTGTTTGTATCACTTCATAGAATGAGATTACACAGCAGCATAATGGGATGCCCAGTTACCCATCTTTTAAAACACAGTCAGACTATGTTCCATTACACATTTTGGCCCGACTGTAAAACAGAAAACTACGTAAGACACATAGGGACATGTGAGTGTTAGAGAAACACTTGAAATTCCCCTTCTCTTCTCTAGGCTGAGCAAGCCCAGCTCCCTCTGCCAGTCTTCATAGCAGAGGTGCTCCATCCCTCTGATCATCTTCATGGTCCTCTGCTGGACCTGTTCCAACAGTTCCATGTCCTTCCTGTGCTGAGGTCTCCAGAGCTGGACACTGTACTCCAGGTGGGGTCTCATGAGTAGTTTTCTTTTTATCAGTTCATGTGTAATAGTAAGCGATATTAAACAATAACTTTTGATCTAATGATAATTTTTCTTCTGTCTTTCATATGGTTACATTTTTTAAAATAGCAAATACTGAACATGTAATTCCTTATATTTCAGTTCTCAAATCTTAAATCAGAAGGTTTGTTTAACACACTTTAATATCAATAATAAAATCAAATATGTACAAATAAACCCAAAGCTCTTTTCTTTAAATAGAAATTGAACTCTGCATTACCGTAGACCATAATCAAAAGCATTCATCTGCAAGACCAGCTTGAGCATTTTAGTTGTAATTTACAGGTCATTGACTTCTTCATTATAGGCAGCCTGTGGGAAAAGTTGTTTCTAATACAAAGGCACCTACAGTAGCCAAGCTGCAATATGTGAGCACTGCAGCAGTTCGCCTGTGACTGCAGGGTTTGAATATGCATTCAATAAATATTTGCTTTCTTGATCTTACTAAACAAAACTAGCTCCTACTGGGAGACGATGTTAAAGAATGGACAAATAAAGCCAGACAACAGTTTCCATACATTTCAAAGAGCCATATTTTTGCAACATTAAGCTTTAGTGTCACCAAAGACCCACAGTATGATCAGAGTACTATTTTACCAATAAATATATGGAATGGACAAATTTTCTCAAGGCCTGAATTGTGACAAAGTAAGAGAAGCAGTGCATTTCATGCTCAGTGATATTATTTCTGGTCAGGTTTTTTATGTACAAACATTTTTTACCAATACATAGTTTTATACTGTTTCAATAACAAAATCACACTAGGGAAAAAAAAAAATAATTCAAGAAGTGCTTCAGATCAGCCTTTGGCAAAAAATGCAAGCAAATAAAGACATCTATGTTAAAATTTAATTAAAATCAAAATTATATAAAATGTTACACTACTGCCCAATTTTAAAAGAATGCTTGCTTTTCAAAAAACTACAATCATAAAAAAAACATGTCTCATATATTAATTTCAACTCATAGTAATGAATGTTATAAACATTTCCTATTTCACATAATGGATAGTCAATGCTACCATTTGGGGATACTGGTTAAATGTAAACACCAGCTTCTCAATTATAAAAATGTGGGGTACATTTAAAAAAATATGAGACATATAATAATACATAATATTACTTTTTCAGTATTATTCAGTGCATACTTATTAAAAGATTGTAAAGCTAAAAATTTACTTTCTACTTCATTTTAATCTCATAGTTTAGAAAACTCCTCAGTCTAAAGAAAGAAGAACTGAAATTAGTGAAAGAGCAAATATTCACAAATCACAAATTGAACCTGAAGCCTTTTAAGAAATAATACCCTGTACTTGGGGGTTTTCCCATACTTCCAAGTTATGTCTTTTTCAAACAGCTGTTGAATTGGATGATAAAGATGCTTTGAGGAAAAATTTTGCCAATATATTTTACATTAGAAAGCTGCAGAGTAATGAAAAAAAAAATAAAATTTGAGTGATTTGCTCTCTTATATAGGAAACCATAGTGTGTTTTGATACTCAATTTTAACATACCTAAATGATGCACAGGATATGAATTGTATTCCATATCTTATTCTGCACTGTAAGTGAGGTGACAAGAAACAATTTTGGCAGAGGGAAACAAGACAAGCTAAGTTTGATCATGGAGTTGCACTTCTATATAGACGAATCACTGAAGAAATTAATCAGGCTGAGCATGCCAAGCATGACAGATTTCGTCGGCAGGGGCTGGCGAACACCCTGCGTGTCAGAGAGAAATGGAGCCCAAGGAGTGAGGCTAGGAGGGAGATGGGACGAGACGGTGTCCCTCTGATCTGGATGGGTAGTCACCCTTAGCAGGTAGCCCGCTTGCTCATTCAGCCTTCGTGACGGCCAGCATCCCATGGTATTGTTGTAGTGTAAACATAACTTTCTCCTATACCTCCCACTGCTGCAGAAAGCAGAAGTAATCAGCTTACTGTACTAATTTAAGAAAGATCTGCAAAAACATTGGCCATATTTTGGCATCCAGTTAACAATTCACCTCTGACATAATCTCTGCAGGTACTGCAGGTGGCTAAATATTGCAAAGTAGAGAGCCTATATATGGAATTTATTTATAAACTCAAAAATTATACCTCTTTATTCTCCAAACATCCAACAGAGAACACGAGAGGAAAGAGGATATTGATGCTACAGTAGAATGGTCTTTGATGTGTCCTAATACAGCTGTTCATACAGCACAAAAGGGAAGCCATAGCAATGGACATGGGTCCCCCATGCAAGTTATAACTTAAAGTCCAAAACATCAATGACTTTCATTCTTTTATAACTCTCTAAGTTGGCTTTAAAAAATATCCTTTAATTTTTCATTTTCTGTAGTTGGCGGCAGCTTTGATTATCTATTATTTGTTTAAGGCTCTTGGCAGCAGGTATGCATGACATATTTGCTCGCTATTTATTTCCCTTGAAAGAGGCATTTGGATCAATATATTGTGTTTTGCTTTCAGTTTTGAACTGGAAAGATATTGAAGAATGTATTTTATTTGCAAAAACACCCTCAAAACCTTAAACACTTGAGTTTTGACAGTTATTCTGGCACAGTAGGACACTGGGGCACTTAGCTTATTAAGAAATACTGAAAATTTATATTCACAGTAACTTAAAATATGAATAATTAAAGTGACCCTCTTCACGCTCATATCTATTGTTTATTCCTTCTTCCATGCCAGTCACACAGGATTTAAAATCCAACATTATATCAGAGAGGGCAAACAAAACCAACCTTATATTCTGTATATTATGCTGACATTAGATGACTATGGTTGAAAAACAAAAGCAAAGCAGTGAACCAAAATATACACATCCATCTTAATTTCTGCTCCAGTTAAAGCACAGATAAGTGCAACATTGTTTCTTTGGTGACAACAGATTAAACAAGAAATTCTAACTTCCAGGATCCTGCTGTGAAGGAGGGGAAGAAACACAACCTGGTAAGAGGTGGAGGTGCTTGATAGACTGAGATGAGACAAGATGAAGTAAGCTACACCATAGGCAGGAAAAATCTGTGGGTTAACTTATTAAGGTAAGCCCCTGTTCCCACAATATTTAATACTTGGAAATTATGGGAATTAACTCAGATACCAAGT
>VZTM01015175.1:172648-203379 GCA_013400555.1 Jacana jacana | reverse complement strand
TCCCTCCTGGAACCAGGACAAAGGGGAATCTTGTTCAAGAAAAATTATGGGTCTGTGATTCTAATTTTGTACTTGACCTTAACGTTTAAGATTCTATATAAGAAAATCAGAGGGTTTCTGCATGTAGAAACACAGACCAGAATCTGTCATTTGAAGCTTCTTGGTTATCAAGCTGAGATGTGGGTGTAAAGAAATTTCAAGCCAGCCAGTATGAACTGAGGGGGTCTTTAGAGGAAGACCCCTGAACATCAAAAATGTTGAAAGGAGGTTTGCCACTGGACCAAACTTCCTGATAGTTTGCAAGTACGCATTGTACTTCAGTATTTAAAACTCCAGAAAAGAGGCAGAAAGGATCAAGCTGAAATCTAAAGCTGGTAAAAGCGAATATATCTCATTAAAACCCTTCATTTTCTGCCTTCAGAAGATCTGCAAATGCCTTAAATAGGATTAAGGAAAGGGCATCAAGATGAACAGAGTACAGCCATATCAGCAAGGGGCTTTGCAGATGGCATCTCTCCCTCTTGTGTAAAGCTTTTTATACCTTAAAATTATGTTCAGACAGCTTAATATAAGGTAATAAGAAATGTGGGCTCAGGTGGGTGAATATGCAGAAAATCTGTATAGCAGGTCAAGCTAAATGCAGAAAAGAGTATCTTCTGAGACTAGATGGATTTTACAAGTAATATTGCTCTGCTTTAGAGAAGCATCCTTAGCTGATGTTGCTAACTGGTGACATTTGGGGTTTCCTCTTCTTTTTCTCTGTAACAGTGTCACCTGTCCATTCAACTTGCAGGGCAAAACTGAAAAGTCTGAACTCTTAACAGGTATAACAAGACAAAGAAAACCTCTATTCTTGAAACTTTAAAAAAAAAATCCTCATTTTGGAGGGGATGGATGCATGATTTCTTCAGGGGACGCTACAACAACATAACCACTGTGGGAAAAGGAATGAGCGTCAGTTGAGCAGGGTAAAAAACAATTTCTTTTTGTACTGGAAAACTTTTAAATGGTAATAATTTCCTATTCTGTCAGGAGAGAAAGAAATGTTGGCGGCTTCTAAAGAGCAAAACCAAAGCAATACTATTTGGAGACATTGAAGAACCTAATTCAAGTCCCTGTCTCAATGCGTGTTCCTACAAAAACATGCTGAGTGTTGGCTTATGTTGACGTACAACCAGAACACGAGTCTGAGCTCTCCTGGGCAGAGAATCAGTTTTCATTTAGTTTGTAAAGGCCAAGGCATGTGTTTGTGCCTAGATGAGTAGCAGTCATTTAAGAGTAGAGGACCCCCAAGGCCCTCTAGTGCAATCAGACAAGCAGGAAGAGATCTTTGGCAAAGCAAGTGAGGCTGTTTCAATACACCTGAAATAAGCAGGATTTTCAAAGTACGTAAGTTGGTATGAAAAAAGATGCAAATCAGGCTGCAAATTATAAAAAAAAATAAAAATCCTCAAAATAAGTTTCTAGATATTATCTTGCAGACCTTTGACGTTCTCTACCTATCAGGAAAATATTTACCTTATCAGAGTAAGGCCTGCATTAATTCTTACTTGGTCCCACAAAGGAACAGTTAATTTCCTTTTCCCCCCTCTTCCTTTAGTGTCAGTTAGTTGTGAGATTCTTAAATACAGATTGCAACCAAATGTTATTTATACTTCTTTTCTTAGCTGTATCCAGTAACTGCTAATTAAGTCTTTTGTAGCATGACTCTGAACTAATTAGGGTTAATTGAGCCTGCTTGTGCATTAGCTACTCTAGCACTTGTCCTGATAATCAGGAGTTTTGAGTGCACTGAACATTTTTGTGATTAACTAGCCTAAATTCATGGTTTTTTGATGGTTTTTTTGGCTCTTATGGCCTATTATGATTATTTGAGAGTAAACAGGAGTATCCCTTTCCTGCTGTCCTATTTCTGTGGTAAAAATAAATCCCTGGTCAGTATAGCAGGCTCTTTGCCAGACTGCTTGGTTGCCGTAATCACTGCGTGGTGGTTAGAGTTTCAGAAATGTTCAGATACACGGTGAAAGTTGCCAAGGTGCCAAGCTGCTGTGGTTCTAAATAAACTGAAAAATCATTTTGTGTGTAGTGCCACAAGTTGGTGTGGATAAACTACTGCTGTGGAAGGAAAAATGTCAACACCTGAACTGGGGATGGTTCAGTTGCTGGGGTGTAATGGCTGTTTGTGACGCTTTCTGTAATAAAGGCTTGGGGGGTGGGAGAGGATTTGGGCTTTTGTCCTGCAAGTCAAGTATCAAATCATGGAAGGCTCATGTTGCTTAATGTGCCAGTGTGTTAGGTGCTGCGGGCACTGTACCCTTTAGCCAGCCAAAAGGCAGAAAACCAGAGCAGTTTGGTTTTGATTGTTGAATTTTTAACTGTCTTCTCCTTTGTGTGGCACTTTGAGTAGGGGTTAATGGCGAGTGATACTGTGCTCTAAGATGTCCTTGTCTGAGGAAGAAATGGATTTTTTGTTTGTTTGCTATTTCAAAATAACAGCACCCTGGCTTTCTGTTTTGCATCTACTGTAAGGATGATGCTTTGTAATTTCTTTGCACATCTACTTCATGTTTCCGCGTGCACAGAGGATTTACATGAAGCCAGGAGTCTTGACTGCCAGTCTGTAGTAATTGTCAGAGCTCTTCATCTCTTAGAGAGGGTCTTTCAACCTTTGGAACCCCATAACATTTGAATTCACCCACCTCTATTTCTGATGCTATTTACAGACTGTAAATGCTGCCTGCTACTGCAGCTTGTTACCTGAAGCCTGACATCACTGCACTCTGGACCAAATACAAATCAAAGTTGTTCTCTGCAGAAAGCAGTGTAATTATTGCTTTGGCTGCATCAAGTGTTTAATGAAAAAAATCATGTAATTACTAAGCTAAGAGGCTTAAATTTTGTAGTAATGGAAAGCAGATGCAACAGAAGGGCATTTCCCCTCTCTGGTTACCCTTTATGACAGTCTTTAATACAGTTACTGGTCTGAGATCTGCCATGTAAAAATCATCAGTGCCTTATGTTTAGTGGCAGATCGGTGTGAGGAGCGGTGTAAGTTCTGATAGTGTTTTGTCCCACCAGCTGATTACCAAAAGTCACACAGGTGACTGGGCTGGAACACCCTGTTAATTTGATTATTTCACATTTCTTTCCCTCAGCCTACCGGACAATCCACCTGGGTCTGCCTCGTCTATTCTGACCATAAACTTTCTTGAGCTAGACCTCTCTCCAGTTATGCTTACCTGGTTTGCAGCTTGTGCCTATTTGAATGCAGAAAAAGGAAAGCACATGCCTAGGAACTTTTAAGAGTAATGAAGAAAGAAGTGTGCTCCACTGAATAGAAGCTATAAGCGGCTCTGCAAGAGTGAGGAACCCAGTCAGAGAGCCAATTTATATTGAGATGCAAGGGTATGTACAGGGCCCACATCCCCCCAGTACGTCTGCAACCTTCAGAAAAAGAATTTAAGCACTGAAGCTATTTAGATTAACTACTCTGGTTCTCTCCTAAAATACATTCACCGTCCTACCCAGTGGGAGTAGAAGAAAATCATTATCTGTTATCTTGCAGAGGTTTAAATTAAGATTTTTTTTTTTTTTTTTTTCTTTTTCGTAAAACTGAACTTCTAAAACAAAATCCCAGGGAGTGGAATTAATTGCTGGATCGGCATTGAATCACCAAGAGACACGGTTTCGTTTCTGTGTTGCAGCAGAAAGTGCTTCATCAGTAGGAATTCACGTGGAGGAAAACTAAGCATGTCCCACTTATTGAACACAAGTATGTCTGGGATGTTTAATTCTTTTTGATTAATTCATTTAACATTAAAGAAGTCAAGGACTGCAGCATATTCCACACTACATGGTTTGCTACCTGTATATACCTCCAGCTCTTCTTAGTTAAAGGCACCTTGTGGTTTTTACCTGCAGTTGTTGTAAATGAATTACTACTTCTTTTCTAAGCTACCTTCATTACCCTGAGGAAATGCACAGAAGCACACTGGAGCTAAGATGATTTGCAGCGTCTGTGGTTAAGATTTAATAAAATGTACTCCCTGTTTTCAAGGATAAAGCATTGGGGGAGGGGGGGAGGGGGCAGTTAAAACAAGTGTAAGGCATTAGATTAATTACTTGGAAACCTTTCAGCGAAGCAGTGTATTTACTCAGTGAGAGACATCATAGGACAGCATTTTTGTTGGGTTCTGTGCATATTTGATGTAAATTAAAGAGATTAAAAAGTAGGAAATGGATACACAGCAGGCACCGCAGTTCACTAACAAGATGTGAGACTGTCTCCGAGTGATACAGGTTCTTGGTAGCAACAGCTTTGTCATGTGGAGACACCTCAGGCTGGCCAAGCCCTTGCTGTGGCAGGTGATACGCAGGCTTTACACACACACCCTGTCCAAGTATGCCCCTTCACCTCAGTGCTGTTTCTGCTTCTGTGAAGTGCTGCATCTCACTGTAAAATGTATAAGTGATTAAATGACTTGAGGTCAAGATGTCAGTGTTGAGTAAGTCTGTTGTTATTGTAACGTGGTGACAGTGCTAAAATAATCTGCGGTAGATCAGTGAATAAAAGCCTCTCACTTGAGCTTACCTGGAGTCTCAAGTAACACTTGCATGTTGCTAAAAGTCACCTGTAAGACCAAGTATTTGAAGGACCTGGAGTGGGACGGGCTGGCTTTCTGCTTGTGAAAGCTGTCTCACAGTCTCATCTTTGCTAAAAAGGTCTTGTTGCTCTTGCCTCTAAAGAATTAACAGGCAAGTAACAAAGAATGTGGCGATTGCTTTCTAATGCACTCTTCCAAGCTGGGATGAAATGAATTGAAAAGGGGGCAATGAGAAACCCTTGTGCCAGTGTCACCTGGTAGTGACTTTTCTGGACTTCATTTTCCAGGTCTTGGAGTGAGCTAGTCATGTAAACATTAAGTGTTGGAGTCACAAAAGCATACAGAAAATCAGCCTAATTAAATAAATACACAAAGAGAGTAACAAAGTCAGCATCTTCTGCTAACATAGACACAAACGTTTCCACATGAAGATAAGTGTTCTCTTCCAGGGTAACGAGGAGGTGTGAGTGTGCCAGCCGTAAGGCTTATGGCCCTTCGAGCGTCTGCATGTTGCATTAACAGTGAAATAGAAAGTGATGTAAAGAGTTCATGCTATAAGATACTGACTGTTCAAATTTTGTAATGTTTTATGCTTGCTGTAAATCACAGTTTATCAGTGAGCTGTGCCGTCTGTTCAGATCTCATTTAAAATCAAATCTTTCCATACTGTAATCACTACCAATCATTGACTCTGTAAAAGTGTGCAACAGGAAGCACAAAAAACGAGAAGAGGAACTGTGATCTGAGTTTGGATCTTCTGAAGCTGCTGAAGTAACACAAAATTTGTGCCTGCATTACTTGTACCTGCATTTATCTTCTATTGCATGAGATACTGGTAAAAACATAAAGTTCACTACTTAAGTGTCTTCTGCCTTGGAAAACAACACCTGCTCAGATTTATGTTGTATTTGGATCCAAAACATTAATTACGGATTAAAACGACTAATTAATGATTAGTCAGTTTTTGTTAGCAGATAGATGTGTTGAAGTGTAACATTGGTATTAGCTTTGAGTACTGGACAACTTGTTATCAGATTGTGTTCCAGAAACCCAGACCATCTGTCAGTCAACTGTCACACACCTTGTGGTGAAGCTTATGACTTTGGGTCCTGATTCAGTGAAGTTTCAGGCACATCTTTTGGAATTCCTAAAGAGTGTGACGTTTTCTGAAGCAAACATTGAATATTTTGAAGCCAAACCTAACACTTCAGCCTCACTTGCTGTGCCAGTATGGTAAATACATCTTGCAGCTTCCAAGAGCTCGCTTCCCCCAGTTAAATATCTGCCTAAGAAATCAAGCCTAGTTGTTTTGACACTAGCTCAAATTTCCTCAAAGGTGGGAACCTCTCTGCTTGCTTATACCCTGCTTTATATCAAGAAAATAAGACAAACATGTCCACTGTGACATAAGGCAATAGTAGTAGCTCAGCTGATGGTGTTGGTGAGAAAATGCACTCTGGTGGCTGACCGTATCTCCAGGTCTACTGTCTCGCTTTGCTGGAGTTCACCTTGCTGCTGCCTGCTCCAGTGTGAGAACCCATTCAGAGTTGTGACAAGGACAATATATTACTGACAAACCTTGAGAGAGTGTTAGGAAACATCATTCCAGCTGTTAGAGTCAATGAGCAAAACTGTGAGTCTTGTCAAGTCCTTTTGCTATTTCACAGCATAAAACTGTCACCTCATTAATCAGAGGAGCGTGGTACCACGATCCTCCAGCAGAGCAGCATTCAGGGCTGGTCTTGTCAACTTCTTGGAATAAAACTATAATTTGATAATACCCAATTTATGCATTTGAAGTTTACAGTTTAAATTTCTGTTTACTGGTGCTGTACTTAATTAATCAAACTGGTTAGGATTTCAATACATATATTAGAAAACATAATTAAAGGGCAGACAACTAAGAAGCTTGTCAGGTAGGAGGTTGTTTCAGGGAAGAAACCTCCATTTAGTGCAGAACAGCAAATCTTGGCTGCAGCTATGAAGCACTACTGCATTAGTACATGGACGCTTTCTTGCTTTTGGATTAGTTTTCGGTCTTTCAACCCTAAGTTCTTTGTCCCTCAGGATAAGACAAATAATATATGTATTGGGTTGAATTTGGTTCTCATTAACGTGCTCAAGCCTGGAGCAGTTTCATCAAGGTTAATGAATAATGTAAAGAAGAGAGAAGGTCTGGTAGTGAAATGTAATATTGAACCAAATTCCATTCAAGTGTTTTGGCGTAATGTAAATAAAGATGCAGTATATCCAGCATACCCACAAGTACAAAGAATATTAGGGGTCCAAACTTCGTGGCTTGGCCTGAACCATGGGGCTGATGCATCTCATTTCCCTTTAGCATTAGGGAAGTGTAAGTTCTTTGTAGAAGTACATGCATTCTCTGTAGACCAAGGAGGGGATCTAAATAAATAAAGATAATAATAAAAGGGGTCAGTGTGCAGTCACAACACATGTGTGCATGGAAGTTCATGGAGTGACGTGTGCTTGCTCTTTCCTTGATCCAAGCCACTGAAAGCTCTGGTGGGTGTGTTGGCACATCATGAATACACCGCGCACCTCATCAAAACAAGCCTGTATTTTCTCAGTCCATGGGAGTGTAAGCTATCATCTGCCTAAAACGCATCATCAAGACACAACATAGTACAGTTGTTGCAAGCACATAGTGTGCCACTTAAGAAAGTGTTTATAACCAGAGGAAGAGGTGACACTGTACTGTAGCAGTGCCTGATTTATGCCAGGCTCACAGGATAAACACTAGCTTTTGCAGTGCTGATAGGTGATCTCCTCCTGGCTGTGCTCAGAGTTGAACTGGAGAAAACAAGGGAACCCATTGTACCAAAAAGTCAGTGAAAAAAATGTTTACTGGAGAGTAATCATTCAGATCTACTCACATCCAACATAATTGCCAAGCACTTTCAGGTTATGAAAAGAGCTGCAAAGCATGTGTTGAGGGGGAGCAAGCAGAGTAAGATATACAGAAGTTAAGTACTCATCCATTCATTCTAATTATACAATAAAGCAAACCAGAAGGTCAATTTTTAGTCTGGAAATAAGTTTTTTAGGTGGCTGTGAAGTATGTTCAGTATGAAGCCGACAGAGAGAGAAATGAGAAATGAGGGAGGCAACCGAATTGCCCATCCCCCTGGGACGAGTCAGCAGAGTATAGGTGCCAGAGAGACGGGATTGGAGAAAGGTGAATAACATCACCTCAGCTGCTCTTATCATCTGTTTTACGAGAGCAAGTAAAGATCATGTGATAACTGTAACATTGCCCTTTCTTTGGAGTAGGCTGCTAACAATAATCAGGAGATCAATCTGCCTACAAAGCTATTAATTTTATTCTTCCTTGGAGACTCAGACTTCGTGTTCTTCCACAGCTTTTGATCATGTCGTGCTAAAGTAATTCTTTGCCTGACGCAACAGATACCTTCATCACGACTCCTTTAAAGAGGAAAGCAGAACTCGGTTACATGCGTTTAAACATGTCACTTCTTGTAAATGTCATCAGCTCTCTCGTGTTAAGCCATAGTGAAGCCAATAAGTTATTAATAATTTAGCATGCAGTTACAAAAGCAAACACAAAGTCACGCTTTGATCAAAAGCAGGGAGCATTCTGATCAATAAGCTAAGGGACAGAAGTTAAACACCTGACACACTCACTGGGCTAAAGTTACAGTACACCTGAAGATATCTTCACAATTCAGTGATAAAGCTCAGATATTTCCCCTGTCAAATCCTTTACGGGGATTTGCATGCTCGTTCATTGAGGAAAGAGTCTTTAACTCAAGAGGCTGAAGTTAGGGATTACTAAATCCTAACACTGTTTAATTTGAATTAAACCCTCTCAGTGCATGTGCCCACACCTCACTATCCCTTTCTGCAGTTGTGTCCTGAATAAGGTTTAGACGCTTGACTTTGGAAGTGGAGAAACGGTTTTACTTTGTGGCTGTGTGCCACTGAGCATAATGGAATCTTGATTTGTGACTGGGGGCTGTATACATACTACAGTAAAGAAAATCTGCATTCTCACCCTTGCTTTGTAAGACATACCAAACCTTTAAACTTGGTTTATTAATCTTCAGACAAAGGGTAATAGTCTTGAGCGGCTGCTTTGTAGTTCAGGGTTTACACTGTGACTTGATGTGTTCTGTTGGAAAGTGGCATAAATGAAAGCTATTCTTTTCAACAGTAAGGAATGAGTTTGAAGCACTCAATTTTGGAGATGGATTTGAAGCTGAGGTAGTGCAGGAGAAATGTGTACAAAATGCAAAACAGAGCTAGTGGGACTAAAAACTGCAATGCAAGTTTGGTTCTAGGGTGCTTGAAAAGCAGGTAAGGAACAAAAAGTTACGGTACAACTAGAAGTCAGCTTACAGCATAGTCCGTAAAAAGGGTCCTGAACTGCGCTTCAATAAAGGCTCCTACCTAGAATTAGACATGTAAGTCCTTGCTGCGAGGAACGTACAAGAGAAAAGGAGTCACTATATGTTTGGTTGATAAAATCAGTGCAAATCAGATGTATTAGCTTGCAGTCGAGGGATGTAATATTAGCTCTCTCTATTGTTTTAATGAACAGTTTCTGGCAGAGATAGTGTTTCTGCTCCTGGGCCTTCTTTAATATCGAAGGGTAGATTGCTGGCTATAACTGCGTATCTGTTGGGCTCTCCTCCGTTCAGCAAAGACTATTAAGTTGTTCTGATAGAGGGATGGGCAGAGGTTTCTTCTTCCTACGCTGTTCTGTATATGGCCATACCTTTCCGTGACACCTTGCTCGGGCTCTGGCTGTCTTGCAAGTAGCTGACGGAGTGATGGCTTGCACAGCGGTACTGCTTGCTATTAAAAATGCTCTAAGCCAGTGCTGCACTTTTTCTCCCTTTATGTTTCCCAAACCAGTCTGAACAAATGGAGAGGAGTGGGGAAGGCAGGCATAATTTCTGAAATGCTTGAAATGTTTACAGGCAAAATGGTTTAAAAAGTCTGTATTAATTGAACTCCTCATTAGTTGTAATATAAAGTGTGGAAATCTTGAAGCTGGAGTTGGTGTCAAAAGGTAAAATCCAGAGCGTTTTGCTTTATGTGTACATTGACAAAGTGATACTTGTTGATTTTTCAAACTGTCTCATGTAGAAATGTAGACATTTAGAGGACATTGCAATGGCAATGTTGGTTTTTTTCTTTGCCTGTTCTTTTACAAACATTTATACCCAGGATCTGTAATGAAACATGCAAGCTTCTGAGGATGGAGAAATACAATTACTGGATGTGAGACAAAAATGTTAGAGAAAGAAACCACTACATATATCACCTCCCTCTCCTGGAAGAGGATTTTAGTTTCCCATCCAAATATGGCAGCCTAGTAATAAAACTTATTTTATAAATCATAGGATGGTATTTTTGGTGTGTGTCTGTGTCCCACCCAAATGCTTAAGTGTTTAAAACATTCACCATGCAGGTTTGGTACTCTGAAGAATTAATCAACCTGTCAGGCTGTAGCCCAGACGCTGCAGAGAATACACAGTGGTGTGTCATGGTTACTTAGCAACTATAGCTGAAGAGGGGAAGGTAGAAAATAATGTCATTTTTCTGTGTTTGAGATCTCCTTTTCCCCCACTCCTTTGTATACATATTTTTCTCCCAACAGATAAAGTATTTTGTATGATTTAATGATCTCATGTTATAGCTTTCAAAAGAATCTGCTATTTCTGTAGACTAATTTGAATTAGATGACAAATTCTGGGGATAGCATGAGGTGTTAACCTAGAATGTGTTTTTAAAAATTCTGACTGTTGGATGGGAAGCTGTTTAAGGAAAAAGAAATCACAGTAAAATTAAAAATTGAGAGCAGTAGGGCTGGGTGCAGTTTGGACTAAATCATCATTGAAATAGTGCTTTACCATGGTGGCAATGGAAGTGGGAGCTGTTTTGCACTTACATGATTAGCAGTAGTATTTATTGCCCTGATAAGGAAATGGAGTTTGGTTACTAGGAGGAAACTGATGACCTCTTCGAGGTGCGTTCTGCACAAGATTTGCCTCTGGCAATAGGTTAAAAATAATAGCAGACCTGAAAATTTTATGAAAGCTTCAGCGTGTTACTTTTAACATCGGCAGCCGTAACACAAACAAGCCTTAAATCCTGCAACTTATGCAATGATAATGAGAAAAGGATCCAGAATTTCCACTGTGTTCAGGAAGGGCACTGTCTGGATGTGGGTGTATGTGTGTGCATACCCCATGTACAGGTGGAACCCTTGTGGAAGGAGCAGAAAAATTGCCAGCTGCTGAATCTGTGCATCAGGGCAATTGGATGTTACTAATCTTTAGCCCTGCAGTTCTGAATCACACAAACTGTTTATCGCTCTAGGTCTTAGGAGCACAAGCAAATTGGGATCCTCCTCTGCTGCCTTCTTGTTACAGGTTGGGGATACATTGGCCATGGTGGGGTGAGCCTGAGGAGCGTTTGTCACACTGCGCAGTAGTGACTGGGGGCTGACAGAACTCCCTGAAACCACCATGCCTTTCTTCTTCTGGCAACACGGCTGGCATTCTAGAGGTCTCTGAAAGGGTTGCAAAAAGACCATCTTTTGTACAGCTATAGGAAAAGAAGTATATAGGAAGCCCGGACCTCTACTTTGCTGTTCTCTGTGGAACAGACAGCTGTGGTCATTAGAGAATGGGAAGGTGGTTAGATCAGTTTTCAGCTTTTTTCTTTTGTCTGCTGTTATGTCTCATGAATGTCAGTGACAAGAAAGGCATTAGATACTTAGCTGTGAGTTCAGTGAGCTGCACCAGCAAGGCTGCTGAAGCAGCTGTGTTAAGGAGCCAGCTGATACTGTGGCAGGCACAGAACAGATTGGTGAAGCTCCAGTTCTGGATGTCATTTACTAAAATTCTGTGTGCTTCTCTACAATGCTGTTAGTTTGTTTCCCAGGACTCATTTTTACTGTGCTGATAATGTGTGAAGAAAAGTGGCTGAATGCTTACTTCTAGGCACTTTATGGACAGGGGTCACATGAGAAAGAGACAGCATCTTCAGTGCATAGGGTGAAGCGTTGTCAGATATTCTGGTTTCTGAGACAAAAAAAAAGAGAGCAGAGAGTGTGAAAACACCCCACTAGCCTTTAATGTGAGTCCCAGTCCCTTTCTGGGTGTACACCAGTGCTGTTTCCACACGATAAAGGCACCTCCTCATCCAGAGGACATGACATACGTGTGCACCTCATTGAATTTTTACTGCTATTTAGCATTCAGGTTTGCATTATTAGCCTCTTGAAGAAGTGTATCATAAAATCTTTTCAAATGTCATGTAGGAATCTCATGGCTTCTATAGGAGCACCGAGAAGCAGACAATAATGAATTTCTGTGGAAATGAGTTGTCCCACTGCAATCAATGTGAACACAGAGATGTTTAGAGACACAGTTAAGTAAACTATTACAGGTGAATCAGAGAAGGGGAAATTGAGCCCCTTAAGGACATAGGGCCTGAGTTTGGTTTCCAGAAACAGTATGAGCAAACAGTACAATCAATGCATTCTATAAATAGGCATTAATTTGGCTGTAGTTCTCTTTTCTCTCAATTTGTCTTGAAAAGGAATAGGAACAAAAACAGAATTTAAAGTAATAATTCTGAAATATTTGAGATGTTACAGTTTACAGCACGTGCATCTTTTGAGCGTGGTCTGAGTGCCAGGCACACCCAGTCCTCTCAAATACTGATCCTAGTGGAACTGGGAGTTATGCTACTGTGGCCTTTCTGGGGAGAAAGAATAAGGGGTGTGTGCTACATTCAGAAACTTTAGAGTATCTAAAGGAAATGACTGTAAATTTGGGGATATTTAGCATATAAGGAGAAATGGAAACATGGGCAGCTACATTTTTTGCAGGATTTTATTTTTTCATAGTAATTTGGTAAGGTGCTGACAATGTGTCCAAGCTCTATCTTAGGCATAGATAGCAAGACAGTCCCTAACTATGGCTTTGCTTTATTTATTATTTGCAGGATTTTTATATCCTAGTGTTACATCTTGTGGTTCCATTGATTTTTATGGGTTGTGTAATTTAACTGTGTATTGATTCATTGGCGTTCAAGAACTCTACATCTGTTTCTGTAATCACCCAGCTTTGGGGGGTGTGTGTGAGAGAGAGATGAGGAATAACTACGAAATCCATTTCTGTTTTTGCCAATTTTGTTCACCAGTTGGTCTGCCACCCCCATCCTTGCTGGTTTACGTGTTGTCTTCAGTTCTTTTTAGTAACTAATGATGATCCCTGGCTTCTTGTTTGTTCTTTCATTGCATCAATCCAAAGAAAACTGAGCCAGAGTCAGTAAGTTGTAGTGAGGAGCCAGAACCATCAGGTTTGTTGTGTCTCTCCTGCCCCTAGCACTTTGAGGAAAATTTTCTTTTGTGCACATATTATATGGGTGCTGACAAGTATCCACATGTTACCCAAATTTGGGCAAGAAATCCTGAAGAGCTGGCTCCTAATGTCCTTGTCCTTGTGGCTTGATTCCTCTATAGCCCCCAGTGGGGGCCATGCCAACACACAGTTCTGTTGTCTGGTGCCTTAAACAGCTACTCCCCCGTGAGCCCACCCAGATCCCCTCCGGATTCTTCTGCTGCACGGGAAGCAAATGAAACAGCAGATGGACAGTGGGAGGAGGCCTCAGCCCAATCCTGCAGGCTTCAGGGCACGTCAGCAATTGACAGTCCTGTGCAGCCCATCCATCTCAGAGTATCAAATGCAAGAGAGTGGCTTCTGGGGCTCTGCCTGCCAAAATGTACAAAATTTATACAATTTTTTTACTCAATTTACAAAAGATTATCGTGAAATATTTATATCCTCTGAAGACTTTCTGACAACAGGAGTGAAAGAAAATCATTGTTTAAGCACTTCTCGACTGTTAAATGGTTTGGAGGTGTTATTATTGATGTGATTTTTATTTGAGCTATTTTACCAAATGAGTTCTCAGTGGCAGCCCACTAGTGTGCAGTTAATTCATTACAACAGGAAGGACTTGAGTTAAATGCATTACAGATGAAATGTTAGTATGTAATAAGGTCAACTCATACAGGGCAAACACTCTCCTGGTTATTAGCATTTGTTACAGGATCTTAGCAACACATTATTTTGTTTTACCTGAGTTTCAGACAATTTCTGCATAGCTATTTACTGTCTTTGCTTAAAATCCATATACAGAACCTGTTTGAGTCTGCATATGATGCTGTGCATATAATTCTCTGCTAAATAAAAGTGTGGTGTCAAGTGTTGGGTTCACGTAGAGGTTTATATTCAAAGATTGATACTATAAAGGCAGCGTTGCTGATGTAGATGAGCCTGTACCTTTATGACATGCAGCATTAAGCTTTGAGTTTCCACAGCCTTTGGGTTTTTTAATAAAACAGAACTGAAAAGGAGATGAAAGAGGGATAATCCTAACATGGAATGTGAACTCCAGCATCCTCTGTGACCTTTGTAGTGGCATTAGCTGGATTCCCAGTCTCTCTGTATTTACTTCTCCAAGTTCCCTGTTAAAATATTAAAGGTGTTCATCCTAGTTTCAGCTGAGATTTGATTTAATTGTCTTTATAGTGGTTGCTGAATTGGTATGAAAGGAATGTCAGTAATGCATATAGGTTTAATTGTTGCTAACTGGTGTTTATACTAGTCACGGACTTTTATCAGCTTCCCAAAGAAATCTGTGAAGGAGCATAGACAGAATGATGGAATGGCAACCAGTTCCCCAGCAGTGAGAGTGACTTATGTCTTGCATATTCTTTTACCAATGTTATTGTTGTTATTTTCCTTTTCCATATTGCTCTATTAAACTGTCTTTATCTTAATCCACAGGTTGGGGTGTTTTGGTTTTTTTTTTCAGTTTCCCCTCATTTTTTCCCCTTTTCTCCCTGCCTTTTGCAGCTGGATGGGGGAATGAGCGAGAGGCTGCATGGTCCTAGCTGCTGGCGGGGGTTCAACCATGACAGTGTTCAATACTTCATACAGTAATAGTCCTCATCACTTTGTACATGCTTCCAAGGAATGCCTTTAACCCAATATAGCCATGACCTCAACTGGTGTAAATTGGCAAAGCTCCTTTTGCTTCAGTGAAGCAGCGCTGAATTAGATAGTCTGACCTGTTAAAGTGTACTGTACAGGATGCAATTAGGAGGAGAATTGAATCTCCAGTGCTAGGCATAGTGCTTTCTGCATTGCACTGGGGGGAACAATAGGTTTAATTAGCTGTTTTGTAAAGGACTTGAAGAAGGTGAAGTGTTAGAGCAGTGTTAAAGGTCAGTCTGCTGTTTTCCACGTCTAATCTCCCTTGGGAGAAGAACCAGAGGAGTAGGAAGAGAGGAAATCAGAAAAGACAAACTGTGAGCAGCAGAAATGGTTGTGTTTGGGCTTCTTGGTGCACTGCCTGTACCTCTCTTGTAAAATCCATAGCAGTGTTGTTGAATGGCCAGGATAACGGTAAAATCCCATGAATAACTGGGTTTGATTTCAAAACAAGCCTTACAGCCACCACCAGTATGAGTGTCCTGCATCCCTCCATTCCTTAGGATTTGTGTTCTTCTATGGACTGCATAGTTCTGGCAAGTTCTGAGAACACCATGTTCCATGGGAATATATGTAGAGGGGAGGCAGCCGGGTTTTGTCCAGATTTTTTTTCTGGGCAGGAAAGCAACCAGTTACTGTAATTGACTCAGTCTGAATGTGTAAAAATTATTTCTTTAGTGGCATGGGAATTGCCATATGGTACTATCAAGTCTGGAAGTACTTTAATTTAATAACCTCTCCAATAGTGGCTACCACTAACAATTATGTTGCAAAGTGATTTTGTGCACTTTTTAATTAAGACCTGCTTGCAGGAAAAATCCTAATCCATTAGAGGTCGATTTATGCCTTGAAGCAAGGTCAATTTTTCTTTTCTTAAACCTGTGCAAAGGTAGATTTTTTTCATTGTGCATATGTTAAGTACATTGGTATTGCTTTTTTATCCTGTTTAGAATGTTGATATCTTACTAGTGCTTCTCAGCAAATAGCATATGGCGTGACAGAACATTTCCTAGACTTTGTGAGTTTTCTTTGTTTCTGGTCCACTGATCCCCCCTGCATTTGAATAATGAGAACTGAAAATGGAAATGTCTGATCTGTCATCTTCTTGCCCGTTTTAAGCCCGTGTCACTTCTATACATAAATTTACAGAGAAAAATATATGTAAAGTGTGTATAGAAATGTCCTAGTGTCTACGACTCTTTCATTGGGTGATCCTAATGTAATCATCAATTTGCTGATAAGGAGAAATCTCATGTATTTTAATAGACAAGTTTTAAACCTGCAGTCATTCGTGCGCTTGGAAAAATAACTGAACACCATAGTTGACAACAACAGCAGGTTAGCTCTGGGTCTTTAATTGCTGAAACCATGCTCTGATGAAGAAAATAATGCTTTTCTTGTGCTGTGTGTTCCAGTAAGATGTTTTTTGGAATTCCTCAGCAGTGTTTTCTAGCCCTTAGAGGTGTCCAGGTGTGTATTGTGCTGTAGTGGAACTCGCTGCTAAACTAACCCTGATAATCCTGGCCCTTCAAGACTGCTGCTATGCTAGTGAGGCATGGATTAATTCCCTGTCAGACTCTGCTTCCACAAATGCTGCCAAGATAAAAGTTATGTCCAAGTACCAGAACTGTAGGAGTAAAAAAGCCAAAGAGCAAAAAACCCCCAACTTTTAAAGATGGAGCCTTGATAGACTGAAGAAAATTCTGGATGGATATAAATGCTGTTTAAATTTACTATAGCCCACTTATGATACCGCACTACTTAGAGATGGTTGGCCAGTTAATTTATTGTTGATTTAACAGTAGAAGCCTGTGATTTTTGTGACTCCAGCCTTTCATTTGACAGGGCATTTGCCTGAGTGTGGCAGATCCATCTATAATAACATGGGACTACAGATGGGATTTCCTCAAAGTGGAAGAACATGAAAAAATAGGGTGACCTAATACAGCAGTCTTTGTTTGGGGCAAACAAGCTTTTATTTGTGAAACTCAAAATGAAAGTAGTTCTTCAAGTAGTTTTGATATGCAAGGTTTTGTGCCCTGAGAACGTGCATTCAATCAGTCCAGGCTTAACTGGAACAACAGCCAATTTTATGCTAAAACCAAGAGTGGCTGCCCAGCACCCATTTATACACTGGTAGTTCTAATTTTCTGCGAGGTTTGTGGCTTTGAATTGCTGCAAGGTCCTGAGAAGAAGTTGATGCAAAATGGGCACATTACTGTCACTGGTGGCAATGCACACAGGGTCACAGAACCATAGCATTGTCTGGGTTGGAAGGGACTTTTCACATCAGTGCATTGGATTGAGGTTCTGACTTTTTTGAGTCTGGATTGAGATCCTGATTTTCTTGCACAGCTTTGAAGCATAGGCAGTGCACAGCGAAGTGATGTGCTGTAACAGTTGTTTGGTTGAATGAGTTAAGGCCAGCAGAGATTATAATATAACCTAGTCTGAGTCCCAGTATGTATGCAAACCATATACAATTTTAGTTATCTGTTGTAAGCCCAGTACATTGGAAGAGTTGGTGCTAAAAGTGATGGGCACAGAAAAAAGTAGAGAATGGGAAAAAAGTAAAAATATGTCCTGAAGGATAAGATCTATTGTATTGGACCAAATTCAGCCCCAGGAGAGTAATATGGGTGCAGAAAGCTGAGCAGAAATTTATGATTTAAAGTGCCTGTTGAAGAGAAGAGCAAAATTTGTTCAACCTCTGAACACTCTGAGTAAGCATCTATTTGGCTGTAGACTGGAAAATGCCCATCTCTGACGAGTTAAGGTTGTATAGCCTTCAGGGAACACAGGCACAGCTGGTGTGGGGCTTTGCTGAAAGAAAAAGCCTCTGGCAACTTCCTGCTCTGCAGGCTGCAGTGTTCTTCAGAGCAGAGCAGGCTTGAAAAAAAAGGTATGAAAAAGTAGCAGTTGGTTTGCAAAGACAGATAAAGTTGTTCAGAAATGGAGCTGCTATTTTCCGTCCACCTTCTCCAACTGCTAGTTTATCATTCATATTCACCACTTCTCACATAACAATATTGTATTCTCTGAAGGTTGTGGGGTTTTTTTTCTGCCCTCCAAAGTTCAAGTTGCTCTTCTGGAACTTGCATTTAACCTTTAAGAAACAAGCCGAAGTCTCTGTCTGTGACCTTGAAGGAGGGGGGCAGAGAGGGTAAGAAATACCACTGTGTCTCACTGAAGACACCTTTAGAAATATCTAACAAGGCGTTTCATCTAAAATGGGAGAAAAGGACAGGATCTGTAAAGGGGCAAAAAAATATCTTGCCACAGTGAGTAAAAGTCACACCTAGGACAATGGATGACAGACACATGGGCTGGAAGTGTAGGCTCTTGTCAAAGGAGTCCATTCTTAAAAAATGGTGCCAGAGAAATGAAGGTAGGAGCAATGCAGGTACGGAAGAGGTGGGAATACAGTTCACACAGGAGGGCGATTGTTCATAATAGATATAAAGACTATCAGTCCTCAGATTTCAGGAGATATGGCTAAGAGGAAATGCCATTTTTCTTTTTACTTAGTTTTTCCTGCCTTTTCTGTTGATGGTTCAGTGCTGTGGCACAAATAGGGAACGTTGCATCTACTTTTG
Source organism: Jacana jacana (assembly GCA_013400555.1). Taxonomy (NCBI): domain Eukaryota; kingdom Metazoa; phylum Chordata; class Aves; order Charadriiformes; family Jacanidae; genus Jacana; species Jacana jacana. The sequence continues at coordinate 185,121 of VZTM01015175.1, read as the reverse complement.
AAACATGTAGATCACTGCAGGAGATCCAGAACACTGGTTGTGATGCCGACGGTTTGCCTGCTGTAATGCAGGGAAGTAATTTGGTCTCCTCTAGTGCCCCGTCTGCAACTGAACAGTAACTCCTGTAGTACTTGGTGGGAGAGAGAAGTGGCCATAAATCATCAATCTTTAGATCATTAATCTGATAGCAACCTTGAAACAGACCTTATCTGTTCTGAGTTGGAGCAACTGATAGCAATTTTTGGTTAAGTTGTTTAGGAATCAGGAAGTGCAGTCCTGATTTTACAGATGAGGACCTGAGGTACAGACAACAGGGACTGTGGCTCTTGCAGTGTCAGAGGGAAAATCTGCAGTATAGCAGGATGTTTAGGGTCAAGTGCTTGAGCTCTACCTGTTAAGGTCATGCTGTTCAGCCTCCCGTGAAAGCTATGTTCCTCCATAGCTGGAGGCCCTATGAGTTCACTCATCCTCTCAGAAGCTCCAGTTCTCTCACCAAAATCTGTTTCCTCCCCACCTGCCACGTTGCCGTTCTGCTCAGCTCGGGATGGAGCCAGTGAATTCAGCTTTGTTTAGCCAGTTAGTTTGGCATAGATCTGTTGATGATTCTCCCGTGTTTTATCATCCCTGAAGAGGCTACAGAGTGGGTGGAATCACAGGAGAATTCATGTTGGTTGGGCCCTGGGGGGGTCAGATCTGGTTAAGCAAAACTCCATTGCACCCATCATGTACCTTCTGACAGTGACTGCACAATGTTTTTATTTTTGTGATATCTGCTCTCTACTTCAGTTCCAGCAGGAGAGTTACCTTCTTAGTTGTCATAAATACACTGCACCTCTTTGTAGATCTATAATTGAGTTAGGAAGGTTGCCATAGCAACCACTGCGATTAATTAAAGTACTTGGGCATGGTAAGTTTATAGATGCAGAAAAAATTTTCATGTATAAATAGTGCAATCTGTTTATGCTCGAAGGATCTGCCCCTTCCCTCTTTTTCCATTCCAATCTCAGCTGAGAAATTTGGCTTCTTTTTTCTCTTTTGGGGGTTGATAAATCACTATGTTATTCTCCATAAACTGTGTAAATAAGTCTTTGCAGTTAATGTCCACTGAAGACCTAATGAATGCTAAGTCAGAAGCAGAGCATTATTTTCTTCATGGGAACAAGCATTTCCAGGGCTGTGAGGACAGCAAACATCTCTTATCCTCTGGTAACATCACCCAGGCACGCTATTTATTCTTCTCTCTTCTCTCAGGGCTGCATTTCCACTCTTAACTAACCACTAGGGACCCTCTTATCCACCCGTTCCCTGCTCTGCCACAAGCTAAATGTGACCTTGGACAAGGCAGTTGTGATGGCACTACCATCCTGGCTGGCTGTCCTTCCTCTTGAGCCACAGCAGAGCCATGAGTCCATCACTAACAGACTAAGTACCTCAAAAGACAACAAGCTGGTGGTGTGTAAGCTCGGCATCTTCTATGGGCTCTTTACTCTGAGAGGTGATCATTGGCTCTTTAGGGCTGAGGAGAAAATTTCCTGTGCAGGTTATTTGTGGTCTGATATCTGTTCTCTGCACTAGCAGCTGAGAGGTTTTTCAGAAACTTGCTTTTGAAGTACTTGGAACCTGTCAACGTGAGAGACAAGATGGATAGTAAACAAGATATAGCAAGGAGTTGGACTATAGTTCAGTTACTAGGATGAATCTGTACTATCTGACTGAGACAGAGGAAGCCTGTAGGTGAAGGATGATGTAACTGAGAGCCCTACAGAACATTTTAATTCAGTGTTTTAATCAACTTTGCCTGGTCAATAGAATTGTCTTTGTCAACTGTTTGGAAAATCAAAGGAACAAAGGCAGAATTGTGACTGAAAGGTTGAGCTTTGTGCAGTCACCATTGAAATTATGTTCAAACACCATCAACTTCCATTTTCTCTCTGCTCCTGGAAGTTTGTTCATCAGAGACATTATCAAAGCACCAAGCATAAATAAGCTCCTTAGTGAAATGCTTTCAGAAGCTAATGTAACAAATTGTTCAGTATCACATAAACAGATGCTTGCTCGCAGACTGAAAGCTTCCCCAGTGAGGCTGGGGGGTGGTGGCGGCTGCAGATGGAGAGGGAAGGGTGTTGGGAGCCCCAGGCAAGCACAGGTTGCGAGGTGGTCGTCTTGCCCCAACTGGCACACAAAAATTGTGCAGGGTCTCAAAACCAGCTCCTCCAGCAGCAGTTCAATGAGAGCTAGCACTGTCTGCATGCAGTTATGAGCGGCCAGCGTTCGATCCCTTATGTAAGAGGTCGAAACGCGTAAGAACATGCAGCGCAACAGCCACTTCCATCGCTTTTCTGCTCAGGGTCTGTTTGTTGTATTGCAGAGCCCTGTGTGTGGAACCTGGATGACATAATGATAGAATGATAGATCTCTTTTAAATACTGGGGCATTTTGTGGCTTTATGATGTAGTAAAACCCTCTTCTGGCATGACAAGCACAGCCTGACAAGGGACACTTTTATCTGTATCTCGTTAAAGGGTAAGTGCCACATTGGACAAGCATAATGGAAGAAAAAATCATCTCCAAGAAGACAGAAGAGCAAGAGGAGAGTAAAAAGAGAGATTTTCGTTAATGGCAGAGGAATAGGTTTGGACTGGTCAAATATCTAATGAAGGAGTGATTTTTGAGTGTCTTTTGTGTTTCTTCAAATTATTTCTCACTTCTTTAACACTGGATTCTTTAGTATAACTTAGATGTAGTTGTTAGGACTGTCCCAAAAAGTGCCCTGTTGTCCTGTGAGAAATCCCTGAATGAAAGCTGCTGCTGTGTTCTTAGTGTCATCTTTTGCATGCCTGTCTCTGGGCATTGGCATATATTGGAAAAGTGCAGATTTCACTTTCTAAGCACTATTCCATTTCTTCCTATTATTTAGTAATTTTATCATCATGTAGTCAAATGCACTGGGGATTTCTAAATGGTGTGTAAAATGAACATCTGTCCATTGGCAGGATTGGCACATCTGGACCCATTGATTTTTCATTATTTCCTGGTGTTGGAGGTCAGATGTTCACAATGTGGTAAAGTATGCGATTTTCCACTGGTGGATTTAATGTCTGTGAAGCAAGACAAAAATACTTAGAAAAGTATTTTACAAAAAACCTGAGTAAATCATGAGAGCTTGCTGTAAAGCTTTATTTTTTCTGATTTATTTTTTAAAATCAAGAATCTTGCAGAACTTACCCAGACAGCCACTGGTTTAAGACTTCAGACAGCTTTGGCAACTGGATTCTTTTGAGTTGTTTCATAGCTGGGTACACTGAGGTTTGCTGTACCAGTCTGCCCTGCTTGGGGGTTTCAGCACCTTTCCATTTTAAGGAGGAAGAATCAATTGCTCCTTTGCATTAACACTAGTTTGGAAGTAGAATAGCAAGATATAGCCTGTAAGGTTAACTCTTCCTTTCTCATCCACTCTGCTAAACAAACATTACCTTTCTTTGGTAACAACTGGTAGGTGCCCTGATACCAGAAATACAGGGACTTTTTGGAGTTCTCTCAGGGTAGAATTATGCTCAGGTAGTAATGAGGGATCAATAAACCTTGTAGTTATGCACCTCACTTCTCCATTTCAGTGCTTTGATTTAAGGAGCCTTCCGATACCACAAGAATTAGCACTCATCACAGCAGTCTTTGTCATTCCCTGCCATGGCGGTGGTGCTGTATTAAGGAGTTGTTGAAGGGTGGATTGGTCTCTCCTGGTGCACATATGCAAAGAAAATGTCACACAAAGGTCACCCAGCATCAGAGTGCTTCACTAAAATGTATATTGAATTTCAATGGGGTGCCTTGTTGGAAAAAAAATTAGGGAAGAAAGAAAAAAAAAAAGTTCATGTTAATTTTTTTGGCATTTGCTGCATGTTCAGGAGCATTGCCTCGGGCTGGCCTCAGTGCCTGGACTGTGAACAAGAAGGTAGACTTGGCAAAGTTGAGCATGTGCCCAGATTGTTTATTCAGTTCACCTAGAAGAAAATACAAGGGCAGGGGAAAAAAAAAAAGATAGAAGGGACCCATCTGACTCCTTGTGGGACAGTTGGCAAAATTTTTACCTGAATTTAATGGGAGGAGGGGAGATGTGATCTCAAAAATACAGGGGAAATCCTTTATGTGTTCAGTTCCAGGTGCTACCTCCTTGAGCCATTTAGTTGGCTCAGTCAGCTATGAATTTTCTTTTTTTTTAATTTGTTTTTCCCAATTTAAGGCCAAAAGGATTGCTCCAGGACCGGCTGGGGGAAGGCTTTAGAATGCCTGGTTGGAGATCTAAAGCCAGGTCTTAGTGAGTTTCATACAGGGGGTACTGGTGACATACTGCATTATTTTGGCTCATACTTGTCGAAATGCAAACTGCTGTTTTCAACTCTGTTACGGGCAACAGCGATGTGTGATTGTCAGCAAGTCTGCTGTCAGTCCAGCTCCATACTGGAACCAGAGCAAAACCACTCTGCCATTCAGAGGCAGTGTTTCTGGGGGAGGATTTTTAGTGTATATTGCTAAGAGCCCAGAGGTTGCAACGGAGATTTGGTCCCCTACAGCTGTTAATCAAGCACTTGACATTTAATGACAAGCTTGGTCCTGAGTCAGAGGAACGGATTTATTACATTTTCTTGGCAGCTTCTCACTCGGCTCAGCTCCATTTCCCCTTTATCCCAGCTTCTCTGCCAGATGTCAGTCTAATGCAGTGTTGGCTGTCCCTGCTGGTGGGGCTTGAAGTGAGAAATGTTTCTCAGAGCACAACTGGTGCTTTGCTCTACTTGTGTACAAACAGGAGTGCTGTTTCTTCTTGGTCCCAGAGATTTTCTTTGTTCCTTGGCATTTGGCACAGTTAGAAATGGCTCTCATGCCTTCTGTGCCACACCTCGGTCCAGCTTTTGGTTTGCAAGACTAACATGGTGGGTGAGTGAACTCAGTATTCCTTAGTAGCTGCAAGGGGCTGACTTGAGGAAATGATAGAGCAAGTGTGTTGGCATTAAACTTTAGATCTCTGCAAAGGCACGGGAGCAACAGCCGTTTGGAAAAGGGAGGAGGCTGCACGTTGCTGACTGCATTCAAGTTTCAGTTCGAGAACAGCAGGAGGAAGTTTGCTTATCACAAATGTTCAATTCACACCAGACTGGTGTTATTTCTGCAGGGAAATCTAAGAGGTGAACTGAGCCAGTGTTTCCACAGTGTAGCAACGTGATGAGACTAAATGGCAGAACACTTGCACTGTTGAATATTTAAATGGGTGTCAACTACTTGTTACTTTGGGAAAAGAAAAAAAATATCCCTCAACATGTTTTATGTTGCTTTTCTTCATGACTGTGAAACAAGGTATGGGAACCCAGAGCAAAGAAATTTGATTGTGGTCTCTTCCTAGGGTTAATTTGCCTGTTAGTCACCAGCTAAAATTTTCCACAATTGCCAATGTAGATACCCTGTCATAGGTGCTCGGGGCTTGGGTAAACAAATTTGTGGGAAATGGGTCTCGATGCATTTTTCTTTTAATACATTGATCACTTCATTGATAGTCATTGCAAGAAGTCATGAGTTTATTGCCTTTTCTTTAACTTGACCCAGGTCCATCTGCCCCAGAATCAGGAGTTTAGCACATGCCTCTTAAATCATTTAAAATTTCTCTTGCCATTCCTAGTCTTTAACTGTCTTTTCTGGGTTCTCTCAGCATGTAACCTCAGTGAAGGAACATGCTCATTCACTGTGTTGACTCAGCTTAAACCATTCCACAGTGTATATGATCTTTTCCCTTGGATCCAGTCAGTTAATGACCACACTGGGGTTATGTTCTCGGTGCTGTGCTCATTCTGTGATGCTGTAGCACTTTTCTGTGCAGGGAAACAACTCTGAGTCTTCACCCACAGCAGTAGCCTGGGTCTGTTCCCTGTGTTCAGCCACTGTATAAGTAAGACAAGGGGAGAGCTCTGAGCAGCAGTGGCATTTGGAGGATGCCCACAGGCCAATGGGAGATGCTGGAACACAAGGACACTGACAGATTGTGATTGAAAGAGCACTTTTAACTCATGGATAGTTGAAGTTTATACAAGAAGGTATGAGAGGTTTTGTCTGAGGTTCTAGGTGCTGGGTCAGTCACAAAGAGTAACGCGTATGGAGTATTCACTTAGATACCCAGATCACCCAACCAGAAGAAAGGTAATAATCTGTAACCTCTGCTGTCTGCTTTGGGGTTCTTTATGTTAGAACTCTTCCTGTGCTCCCTCTGTGATCTGTCTATTGCTAGTCCTTATAGCTCAGCCTGAGTCTGATATTCCTTCTTGAATTGCCTCAAGTCAGAGAAAAAAGATCAACTTGAATATAGATACCATTGTGTTATTTCTTTAACTAAACTTAGCTTCCCTAGTTATAAAACCCTGTAGTTCCTTAGAGGTTAAGCTCTAACAATAGAGATGATTTGCTACCTATAGTATTGCTGCAGTGAAAGTACTTAAAGATAAGAATTGTGTTTAAAAGAAGGGTTGCAGGAGGGGGTGTGCAGAGCCGTTGAGGTAATAGTTGGCACGTGCTGTAGACACAGGACTTGTCTGCAGATGGTACTTTTCAAGGTTTTGTCGTTTCTGTTAAAAACACCCTCTTTTAACTTCAGAGTAGCCTGTTTTTCTAAAGCTCTATTTCTTTTGTCACCACCTCCAAAAGCAGATAGACTAGACTGCAGTTCAGAAGAATGATGTTCTGTGTGTCTGGGGTGGGAAGAGGACAGGTAGGCATCTGACTTTGAGTCACTGGTATTTTTTAGGATTGAACTGTGGGTTGTAGATTGAAAGACTTTTTTTTGTGTGTGTGTGCAGCATTCTATTAAATAATATGTGTGCTAATTATAGTAAATACGATGGTGCAAACACACTGACATTGTTAAAGTTAATGACCCAAGGCATTACCATTTAACTTACCTTCTGAACTTCACTCAGTTGGATTAATTGCAATATTGGAAAATGCTGAGTGCATTGGTTCTAGAGGTCTTGCAGCAGAGTTTTAACTGGGACTGAAATGATGAAACAGCACCTGCCAAGAATCCCAGAATTTGCCAGGGGGTTATCTGATTTTTTTCTATATCTTTTGTAGTTTGCAACTACACTGTATAATTAAGAGACAGTTCTAAAAATTTTGAGAAGTAAGATACTGTGTGTTTTTTGCCATAAATTTAATGGGGGGAGGGGAGGGTGTTTCTGTATTTTTCTCTTTTTTTCTAAAGGAGCATACATACTTTTCCCCTGGATGGTGGGGTTTTAATTTGTGTTTGCAAAGAGATGGGACTTTGGAGCAGGGGATTCCTGTGTGCCCTTTGGCAAGTCATTTTGATATTGTCCTGGTTGAGATCAAACAGATGTAGTAACTACCTAGGATAGGTAGAATATTTAAATGTCTAGAATGTCTAGAATATTTAAATGACCCTTCACAGGACCTACTCTGAGCAGCTCCAAATGCCTTCTACCACTGAAAGCCTTTACCTTGGAAGCTCACCTGCGATGCTGCTGTTTTGCAGAGCGAACAAAAGCCATGTAACTCGCTTAGGAGTTCATAAAACAACCATAAGACAAGAAGGAGCAAGGACATGAAAATAGATTATCCAGGTCTTGAATTAGCACGTTAACCATTGGATCATTCATCTGGCGGCCCTACTTTCTCGGTTAGCAAAGTTCAATTAACTAATATTTGTGATGTGCTTATGATAGGGTGTAATAGAAGATCAGGGATAGGCAGTGTACTTAATATGCCAGCAGATAGTGAACTATGTGCAGCCCTGTGCTAATAAACTGTGCCCAGAATTCACAAGAAGCCCCCATAGCAATTTAATTAATGTTCCATGGATAGTGCACCAAAGAGACAAAAGGTACTTTACGTCCTTCTTAATCCAAAGTGGAACACGGGCTGGGGAGAGAAAAATGAAAAAAGGCAACTATAAATACAATATGGAGAGATTTTGATTTGCCTGCCATAGTGTAGGTTGGAATTAGAGCAGAAGCAAAATTACTTGCCCAACATTCTTAATTTGATTTATGAATTTTCTACTTGCTGACAAGGAAGCACCTGTGGTTCGGGTGCAGAGCACCTAGAAGCCCATTCCCCTAGTTCTTCATCTTGTCTTGAATTGGCTGGTTGACACTCAGCTTTGTTTAAAGGTGAAAGCGGGTGGAAAATTCTCACCCTGCCGTCTGTAGTTCCTGCAGGTGAGCACTCTGGCACATAGAGCTTCCCAAATGGCTGTCAAGCCATCTGGCACATCTAGAGCAGGTAATGCGAGTGCAAGGACAGGGCTGCAGTCTTGACAGAATTGCATTAAAGAATGACTTGAAGTAAATAAAAGACATTTAAGCTGGTAATGATGTCCCTGTCTTTCTCTAACCCCACTATAACAATGAAGGTTCACAATAATTGATCATTTGCATTTAGGGTCTTGATAGCATTTTTATGTAAATTAGCAATTGCCCCTACAATGATGAAATACGATGTCTAGGAACAGAGCAGTATCAGATTAATTTGTAGTTTGTGTATCCTCCTTGGATGTGGCTCACAAATTATAAATATAACACTAAATGCCCTTAGTGAAGCTTCTAGTTGTGTTTACCGATATGAAATAAAAAAGGCATCAGTTGATGATCATAAATATGTCCAAATAAATCAGAAATGTACCCAAAAGAGAACATTTAAGTAAATATGTTGCTGAGGCTTGTCCTTGAGCTATGTGCATATTCTTAGGATGCCAGCAGTGGTTCTCTTGGCAAATGAAAATATCCTGGAGAAATAGAGCCAAGATGTTATCAAGATGTTATTAATGTGAAGAAAAGAGGCAGACCTTTGCTGTCATACTGCTTTTGATCAGTTAAATGATTTGTTATTTATGTAGCGTCACCTGTATGCGTACTGCGATTTGGAAGACACAAACCTGAGAGCCTCCTGTGGGACTTTCCTTTTCCAGCCTTTTCTTTTTTTAACATTTTTTCACTGCAGTAAATTTACCTCAGGGAAATAATTTCACCCTTGCTCCCACGGTCAAGTTGCAGCTTAAAATGCTGAAATACATGAGGCACCAGAGAAGGACAGAAATGGTTAATCCTGTTTCTGTTGTGAAGATCCTCAGATCTTCCAGAGGATCCACCTGTACTGCTCCAGTTGCTGCTCCGGTGCCTCCGGGGGGCTCCAAGGCAGCTGGTTGGGGGGCAGCTTCCCAGGGGGTGGGTACAGAACCCTCCGGCTGACACAGCGGGTGACGCTGGTGGCTCAGCCGCATCTCCCAGACATCTCACTGGTTGCTGTTCACTTTTCCAAACCAAATTTTGACAAGAGGCCTCCAAAGCACTCAACCTGCCTGATTTAATGTAAACTCCATTACAGACCTCTGTTTGGTGCTGAGTGTGAAAATTAGCATATTTAAACTCTGTTGATTGCCTTTAATTTCTACAGTGATGTATCACTTTAAGCCAGCAGAGTATCTCTTTTCCTTGAGGACTCTGTTTCAGTAGCCTGTAATATTAACAATTAATGCTCAGATTTCTCGGATGGGTTTACTCTAATTTTAATAAAAGGCCTCGAAGGAAGGGTCAGTGAACTGTAAGAAATCAATCTTTCATAAGCAGTCTTTGGTTCTCATTGAAATATTTATGAATGATAAAGCTATCCTGACAAGGCAAGGTTCAGCACAGAGGCCACTTGTGACAACATGACAAGGTTTCATAACAGACAATGTGTATAATTAAAGCAAAGAATGTAGATTGAAAGCAGAAGGGGCTGTGTCCATTCCATTTCCTGAGTCCTGAAGGCGCAGTGATGTGGTGTGACTGTGCATCGCGAGAGGCGCTTCTCCAGTTAAGTCTCATAAAGGCTCCCCACAGATCAGGACTATGGGCAAGCGACGTATGTAAACATCTCTCTTGCATGTAAACTTCTCTCTTGAATTTCTTAGCTTGATGGACGAGCAGAAAAGTTCTGAAGTAATAAATTCACCAAACCTAATTGAAGCTTTGCATGAAAGGAGGGATGTATAGGTGTTCCTTCATATGTATACGACACGAAGGAAAATAGCTGTCTTGGCTTGTTGAACTTCTGTGATGTAGGAAAATGTTCCCTTTTTTAGAAGGAAGTTGCTCGAGTCACTCACATGTTCTGTAGTTGAACTGGGATTAGAATTAATGTATTTTGAGTCCCAGTTCCTGTGAATTTTCTTCAAGTGGCTCTTAGGGATTTGTCCAGCTGTGTAAATGTGCATAATGGGATAGGCCAACAGTTCTCCCCAGTCCAGCCCACAGTCACTTAGGCTGTGGAGTGCCACATAAACGTATTTCATCCTGCAAAAAGAAAGAAAAATACGGTTAATGGCTTTAAAATCTCCTTTCAATTTAAAAATGTTATTTCAACTACTGAGTTCCGCAGAGTATATACAAACTGTATAAGCTTTCAGCTTAAACATTAGGAAATGTTTGCAAGGCAAGTAAATACGTAAAAGTCAATTACACTTAACCACTCACTGGGAAAACCAGTATGATTCTGTAGGGTGATTACTGCACTTTGAGCTTCCTGAAATTCTTTTTTCTTGCTTGACATTTTACACAGGGTTCTCTTCCTTTTCCTGTGAAATTGTGTTCAATTTAATCTGGGATGTTAGACTGTTAAGTGTCACCATCTCTCAGTTCTAGAATATTCCCTGTCTGCACTTGCAGCAGGCATTATATGTCTTGGTGACATCGGTGTGTCACCCTTGGAGGTCAGGGAAAGAAGGAAAGTTTGAGGAAGACCTACTGTGTATGTGTGTGTATGGAGTAGCCCCAGTTGTGATCTTAAAGAGCCATTACCAGCAGATGTTTGCATTGCCCACCACAACCATTTTTGGTGCATTAACTTTCAGTTGTGATGGGATTTTACATCTGATTTAACACGTAATTAATGGATAAAATCCTGGGAAAGTGCTCAGCATTTAAAAAAAAATGCAATGTCATGTGTTCATCAGCTCAGCCGGGAGATGGTGTATGTCTTGAAGCAGGAGCTTGGTTTTTTCCTCTTTATTAGGCAATCGGGTGAAACGGTACCACGAATATACTTTAGTGTTTTGTGTAGTGGTGAGATATTACTATTTCCATGATAAAGGAGGACATCAACAGCGTACCTCAGATATTTAAGGGTGTTTGTCATGGGAGGCAGACAACTGACAAGATTAGCTAAAGGCATGTTCCAAGCCTGTGTTGTGGCTTTGGGTTCACATCTCTTCCACAGGGCAGGGCACTGCTTTATTTTTTAATTTCTTCAAGGTGTTGCTGCAGCTTTTTGCTTTCTGTTTTACGAGTTCAGTCCTGTTCTTTAACCGTAAGGAAGCTGCTCCTTGCTTTCTCTGCTCCCTCCCTTCTCCACATCTTCACCTCCTCAGACATCCCCTGCAGCTCTGCTGCTCTCCCTGTTTTCTCCACTCAGTCTGAACCCAGCAAATTGATTGTTCCTTGCTTACAGGCATTGTGGGAAGTATGGCTTTGATCCTGGTATAAACTATACTACTATTGATTGGACCAACTGTCTTGGTAACTAAAAAAACTGCACTTAAGTGAGCTTGCATATTGTGTAGTGGTTTTATTCCAGTATTTCCAAGTTTCATCTCTTCATTGTGAGTTAATAAGATAACATGTTACTTTTACTTTTTTATTTTACCACTGAGTTTATATAAAACTAGCATTTCCAGAGCAGCTTTTACACCTGAAAAGGTGTTGGGGCTATAGAACCGCAACCCCACGTTTTAGCTTTGGCTTTCTGGTTGCTAAATGTGAAGTGAAGACGTAATGGTACCTGTTGTCAGTAGGGAGAAGTGTGTATCTTCAGTTGTAAGATCTTACTGTTTATTACTTACTTGAATGACATTATCCACAAAGGCTGTTGAAATCAATGCTTAAAGGTGGGAAGGAGAAAGCTTGCTAAATTGCATTATTAAACACAATCTGCATCACAACAGGAACACATTAATTTAGAGTAAAATTAACAGCATTCTGCTAACAGAATAATAAATAAGTATAAAGGTTTATCATATTAAAAAAAAAAAAAAAATAAAGAAAGGAGAAGCCCTAATTGTGTTTGTTAATTCACAACCTCACCACTGGTGTAAGAAAAACTAAACATGAATAAAGACATAATCTGCCTTTTATCCGTGGAAACCAACATGAATGCTGCTTATCCATTGCCATTATTTCAGCAGATCTCATTTCAATTACAGTGAGAAACACAGAGAATAAAAGAGTCATTTCAGATTAGACTAAATATCGCTTCCCTAAGCTTTTTACCATCAGTTCTTTCTGGGGCTTGCTCTGTTCTGTCCTCTCACCTCCCCATGAGGGTGACAGTGCTGCTAGGGATGTCACATCTGACCTGGCTTCCCAGGGCTATGATGTACCAAGAAGGTTTCTCCAAATATATCCAAAGTATTATTTTAGTATAACTTACATTATTTCTTG